>JBCJKH010059482.1:0-10911 GCA_039877255.1 Loriculus beryllinus | reverse complement strand
TGGATGCTCAAGACAATACTTCCATAAGCCTTGTTGACTGCCATGAACTGAAATACCAGTTAAAGTTATAAAACATCCTATTTATGCAGTCGAACTTCTGCTTGCATAAATGGGAGTGCAGATTAGTTGTCACTAGCAACAGACATCAGCTAAATAGGATCTGATTCAAAGCCCATTTTAATATAGATACTATATCAATTCATAAAAAAAGAGTTCTGGTAAATACTTTCACAGTAAAGATAAGCAGAAAACAAAAATACATTGAAATTAAGCGATTTCAATAATAAAATTTACTATATATGTTTGGAGAGGGATTCTTCATCAAGGACTGTAGTGACAGGACAAAGGGTAATGGGTTTAAACTTAAACAGGGGAAATTCAGGTTAGATATAAGACAGAAGTTCTTTCCTGTGAGGGTGGTGAGGCACTAGAACAGGTTGCCCAAAGAAGTGGTAAATGTTCAGTGTCAGGTTGGACAAAGCCTTGGGTGACATGGTCTAGTGTGAGGTGTCCCTGCCCATGACAGGGGGGTGTTATCTAGATCTTAGTGCCTTTTCCAACCCAAACAGTTTTATGAGTCCATGATAGCATTTCTCTCTCTAGAGATGCCTTTGCACAATAGGTATGTGATATGTGCTGTAATATGTCACATTTACAGGGGAGCAGTATTTAGAGTCTGCAGTGCCATTGTATGTGAGGATTGGTTTTCAAATTGTATTCCTTGGATCTTGGTAGTTCACACGTTACTTTAAAGTTCCTGGAACACATGTTGCTGATTTTACCTTTTGCACTCTGAAGAATAGGCCTGTTAGTTTAAATGCTGTGCAGATGTATCTTTTATATCCTATAAAATATTCAGTCTTCTTGCCAATAAACAAACACTGAAAACCACCGTGGGAAAATTGTGCTGGTTTTGGCTGGGATAGAGTTAGCATTCTTCCCAGTAACTTGTATGGTGCTATGTTTTGGATTTGTACTGAAAACTGTATATATGATACAGAGACGTATTTTGTTTTGCTTAGCAGCACTTACACAGAGTCAAGGCCTTTTCTGCTCCTCAAACCACCACCGTAGTGAGCAGGCTGGGGGTGCACAAGAAAGCGGACACAGACAGGACAGCTGACCCCAGCTGACGAAAGAGATATCCAATACCGTATGGTGACGTGATCAGCAAAAGCAGCTGGAAGAAGGAGGAAGTGGGACATTTCAGGTGATCGTGCTTGTTTTCCCAAGTAACTATTTTTTGTGGTGGAGCCCTACTTTCCTGGAGCACCTGCCTGCTGATGAGACATGGTGAATTAATTCCTTGTTTTGCTTTGCTTGTGCACACAGCTGTTGCTTTACCTATTAAGCTGTCTTTATCTCACCCCCTGAATTTTCCTTTACTCTTCCCATTCTCTCCCCCATCCCGCTGGGAAGAGAGTTAGTGAGCAGCTGTGTGGGGCTTAGTTCCTGCTGCTGTTAAACCATGGCAAAAAAAAACATAATCAAAATTAGAATTTCTGCTTTAAAAATGCTATACACATAAGCACACCTACAGGTGCTTTGGAAAGTAATGACAGAGGGTACATGAAGGTATTGACAGTAGTGGCTGCTGGACCTGGGCAAAGGCTTTTTGGGTGCTCAAAGACTCTATTTGGTGTACAATTATAGAATCCTAGAGTCATTTAGGTTGGAAAAGACCTTTAAGATCAAGTCTAACTGTTAAATTAACACTGCAAAGTCCACCACTAAACCATGTCCCACCTACAAGTCTTTTAAATACCTCCAGGGATGGGGACTCCACCAGTTCCCTGGGCAGCCTGTTCCAATGCTTGATAACTCTTCCAGTGAAGAATTTTTCCCAATATCTAATCTAAAAGGTTAATTTAACAAATTTACAGAAGAATACCATAGGAGGTGATCTGTTCCACGAAACTGAATCTTTGTAAATATATCACCTCCATATTACACACCCAGCCTAATATGTTTAGGCACTGCTATTTTGTTAGCCGTGAGCTCTTGATCTGAGACAAAGCAGATAAATTTGAGACAGAACCATTTCTATCACATACTGACTTGAGAAGCAGGAGGCTCCAGATTTATTTTCACTCTACCACACTAACACTCTTAGTGACAGAATGCTCACACAGCAACAGTGAAGAAAACTGTCTCATTTATCATGATTTTCATCCTTGAAGCATGTAACATGTTAATGCTTAAATATTCCTTGTATATATATTTGTTTGACCACCTGGACAGCATTATCTAACAGGACACATAAAAAAAGATATGTTCCTTTTTTCTTTTCAGACTGAACTGGTAGTGTAAAATTTGGCTGCAAGATTTTTCCCTGGAACTTCACCAAATGTTACTACAAAACATTTTGACACTGGTATGAATCACTCACAGGATCCACAGTCTGTGTTCTCATGATGTCTTTCACCTCATAGAGATAGAGGAAGAGAAGAAAGGTAGAGACCTTCGCTGTGGATGAGAGCCATCATCTCCCCTCCTCTGCCCCTTTAATAAAATAAATAGATTGTCTGGTTCCGATTGGGAAATGGCAAAAGATTCATAAATGGCAAGACCAGACCTTAAGGGTGCAATATACACCTTGTCATTAAAGAGAAAGTACATACAGGCATGAAAAAAAAAATTAATGCTCTGAAAATAATTGATTTTTCTTTTACATTTATGTTAAAGTTTTAGAAAAAAAGTACTTTTGCTGCTACCAGCACTTTGCCAGCAAGGTCTCTTGTGACCTTGCTCCTTTTTGTTTAAGATAAATCTGAGAGAAAAAAAATAAAACGGCAAGCTAATATTTTTCATAGAATAGCATAGAATCAGAGAGACTACAGTACTCTGGCTGAAGCTATTACAGTTATTATTCCCTAAAAGTAATAGCCACTGCAAAGTTACAGCTTGATTGCCATTTAGAAATATCACTAGAGCAAAGCCAGTATGGCTAAACCAACCAAAGTAGAGGCCCATATTAACCATTTGATATTTGCTCCTTTTTCTACCTTGTCCCAAGACCGAGGTAATTTGCCACTAGCTTGGTGAGGCTGTTGCAAGTAAGAAATGGGTGGTAATGTGGGACACTAAATGAAGCTTGGTTTGTGTCTAATTCATACTATCTAAATAATTTCTCAAGCTTCCCAAATCTAAAGAATAACAATCACTTTTCCTGCATGATTCTCAACTTCTCTGTGTCACAGTGTCAGAGGCCAAACCCTTCGAGTAATTTTTAAGTCCAAGATTATTTCTAACAGACAGCAAAATCATTCTTGAGTTGCTCCTGTGAACTGCGGGAGCACTACCATCATTTATATCTCATTTTCTTGAGTATCACAGGGTTTCTCACAATACAAGGAGCCACTCCTCAGCCACAGAAATAAGTTTCTTTTCAGTTTCAGCAATGGTGTGAAGACAGTTTTTTGAGTTTTTATCCCTGTAGGACTTCATCTCATGTTGTGAATCCAATCTCTGATTTATGTCTATGTTCTCTGCTAATCGTTCTGAATTTATTTTTAGTGATCAATCCCCTGAAGAAAAATGAGGCACCAGAGTGATCAAGCATGGATACGGCTCTATCAGTACTTTAAACTATGTCAGGCTCTGATGCTTAATGAAAAAGTGCTACCATTTAAAATGCCAATGTAGGTTTTTCTCCAAAAATTGAAATATTTCTGCTTCTTTCTTCTGTGAAGCTGAGAAATCTTAAAGAACAATAAGTTCACTGCAGGCATCTACTAACAATATTATGTCATCAAAAAAGACCAACAAATCCCAAACCATCCAAACCCAAAAAATCAGATAGAGAAATCCTGAAATGTTTCTTTTTTATATTTTCACTCTTGTTTCTATATGACTAACTGCTTCAGGCCCAGGTAGCTTAGCATCTAAACAGCCACAGTAAGAGTTACTCATGATAAATGTTCATATTTAGCTCCTTCATTAAGAGAGATTTATTCTAAAAGAAACTATGCTCAAGTAGCGCTAATCAATGTAACTTGCAGTTCTGCTGATGAAAAACTAAGAATTTGAAGGGATGGGTGTTTGGCTGCTTTTGCTGTTGCTGTTGCTGTTGACAGTGTTCTTTGCCAAAACAGGGAAGATAACATGTTGTCAAAACTCTCTCTGTAGTGAATGGAAAGTGGTGGCTTCATCCACAGAGTGATTTATCTCAGCCTAAAATAACGCTTAAGGTATGAACCATGGAATAATATAAGGTGGAAGGTAGGTGAAATTCATCATTCTCTGGACAAACATCTGTTCTTTTTAGCAATAAAAGGTTGTGGAAACAATCTGGCTAGACTTGACCCATAGACAGACAATATTAGATGAGAGAAATCTCTGTGGCACTTGAGAAATCATATTGCTCTCCTGTGGCTATTGCACATGTATAAAAAGGGACATATAATGTATCCTTACATCAAAAATATGCTGCAAAATTTGATTCATGGTGACTGTTTATGACCCTTGAGTAAAAGGCAGTATAGGGATTGTACAATATATTTCTCTAAGGGCAAAAAATGCAAATTCAATAAATTCATATTATCACCTTATTGTAAATACTCAGGCCTTGCATGTTGTATCCCAACTTGAGCCTTGTAAACAGGACTCAGAAAGCTGAAAAGATGCATGGAAATTATACACAGCTAAATGAGCTTCGTGATTGTCAAGCCATTTCTATTAGACTGTAATGGGCTTGGCATCTAGGTCATGCTTTGCTCAGTAAAGAACGAGAGAGAGTTTTAAATGCACTTCTCATCTTAGTAGAATGACCCCATATGAATGCAAAATAGAGCCAAAGAGAGCTGTTAATCAGAGATTAAGCTCCCACACAAAACAAGATTGCTGCCAATAAATTCTGTGGTCACCTACTGTGATGTGTTCAATAGGATCAGATTTTGAATTAAAAACCAGTTCTTTACTGTTCTATCTCTTTTAGCAGAATGCTGACATACCCAGGGTTAGAAATTGTTCTAGGCATTAGGAATAAAAACGGATAAACTCAGAACTCCAAGTATCACAGTTTGTTCTCTTTTCCTGAAGTACGTAAAGATGAGTGGGATTATGGAAACTGTAGAGTGAACAAGGGTCCATAGGTACAAAAGCAGTAAAAATAAAAGAGAGATTTGCATTTCTGCTTGAAGTCTCACGTCCTACCTAAATATTTGCCAATTTACTCCATTACTATGGACACAGAGAATATAACAATCAAAGCTCAAGAAGGGAAGAGTGGTTTTCTACTCACTAGAAAATAGGTCTGACAAAGCTTGTACCATTTGCTGCAATGAAGCTTCTTGAAGTGTTGATCTGTCGGAGGGTAGGAAGGCTTTGCAGGGGAATCTGCACAGGCTGGATAGATGGGCTGCGGCAAATTGCATGAGGTTGAACAAGGTAAACTGCCAGGTCCTTCACTGGCCACAACAACCCCATGCAACGCTACAGGCTTGGGGAAGAGTGGCTGGAAAGCTGCCTGGTGGAAAAGGACCTGGGGATGCTAATACAGGCATCCAGGCCTGTATCAGCAATAGTGTGACAGCAGGGCCAGGTTAGTGATCATCTCCTTGTACTGGGCACTGGTGAGTCTGTACTTCAAATCCTGTGTTCAGTTTTGGGCCCCTCACTACAAGAGACACACTGAGGTGCTGAAATGGGTCCAGAGAAGGACAACGAACTGGTGAAATGTCTGGAGCACAAATCTGATGAGGAACGGCTGAGCGAATTGCGGTTGTTTAGTCTGGAAAAGAGAAAGCTCATGGCGGACTTTCATCACTCTCTACAAATATCTGAAAGGAGGATGGATAGAGGAGGTGGCTGATCTCTTCTCCCAAGCAACAAGTGATAGGACAAGAGAAATGGCCTCAAGCTGCACCAGGGGAGGATATTAGGAAAAATTTCTTCACCGAAAGGGTTGTCAGGCATTGGAATGGGCTGCCCAGGGAAGTGGTGGAAAATAACGTGTAGATGAGGCCTTTATTGAAATGGTTTATTGGTGGTCTTGGCAGTTCTGGTATAAAGCTTGGACTTGATGATCAGGGGACTGGAGCATCTCCCGTGTGAAGATAGGCTGAGAAAGTTGGGGCTGTTTAGCCTGGAGAAGAGAAGGCTGAGTGGAGATCTCATAGCAGCCATACAGTATTTGAAGGGGGGCTATGATGGGGAGTGACTATTGATTAGGGACTGTAGTGTTAGAACAAGGGGTAATAGATTCAAACTTAAACAGATGAAGTTTAGATTGGATATAAGGAAGAAATTCTTTACTGGGAAGGTGGCAAGGCACTGGAATGGGTTGCCCAAGGAAGTTGTGAATGCTCCATCCCTGGCAGTGTTCAAGTCCAGGTTGAACAGAGCCTTGGGTGACATGGTTTAGTGAGAGTTGTCCCTGGTTATGGCAGGGGTGCTGGAACTCGATGATCTTAAGGTCTTTTCCAACCCTTACTATGCTATCATTCTATGATTTTGAAGGTTTTTTACAACCTATTTAATTCTGTGATTTTATGATTCCTCTCTGGCAATGTTTGCTGAATGACCAGCAGATCCACAGCAGATCGTACACAAAACACATGTAGATTTTTAACATACTGGTTAATACAGGTACTAGACAGCCAGGTATAACAAGCCAGGGAGCTAAGATTGACATTCAAACCCTTGGAAAGACACTCGGACACTCAGCTGTTAATTAGGCAGGAAGGGCAGGTCATTGCTATTCTTTGGAAGGAACTGCACCTTGATGTTGTGGAGCTAAATTTCTCCAGTCTCTTTGGCCTCTCTCTTCCCTGCCTCCCCTCCGTGGAAAATTATATCTTTTCTTACCAGTTTTTTTCCTTCCAAATCCTCATGTTGTTAACTCTTGGCATCTCAACAGTTTCATTTACCGGTGTGTTTTTACTTATCTTATCTTAGTTGGATTTAATTCACATGTTTTGTCACACCTCATCACAATTTTCTTGGTAAAACTGAGTCAAGATCACACAGCTGCATGAAGCTAGTGCTTGATCATGGGTAGCTGAATCTCTGGGTTGAGAATTACACATTACATGATCCTCATTAAAACTGTAAATAATTGACTCTTACATACTTCTTTACAAACATCATATATCTTAGAAGAAAATGTATGTTGTGCATATCCCTATATGAGACTCATTGCCCTTGTGAATAAATGAATGTCTTGTCTTTCTAATCATAGCTGTGAGCTACTGAAAAATTTCCTAATGATGCATGAGGAGACATCCTCAGTATTCATTTACCAGCCTGGTGAAAAATTTCACAGGCTACAGGAGACTAAACTGAATCCCTGAAAAGAAAGACAATCAATAACATGCAATTTGAGCATGCTTTGTATATGTGCACTGGAGAATTGGGCTGAAGGAATCTAGATATTCTGGAACACCCTTCCAGTAAGAAAACTAATTTTTTTTGAAGATGTGTCCTAATCAATATATGGTGTGTCTGTCTGTTAGAGCATAGGTCTGCACTGATGTCCTAGGATAACCCTTTCCGGTCCTACACAACAGCTAAAAAGCCATGGCAAATTGAACAAAGAAATAACTCACTGCGGAATACATACAAACACAAATGAATATGAAAGTGCCTCATATGTATTGATTACAGCATGTCTTTTGCTTGGTTTTGGAAGTCTCCATTTAAAGAAGTGCATTGATTTAAGCTAGCTTTTAAACATTTTTTATTTCAAACACATGCTCAAGTGAGCCAGCAGCTCAGTGCTGAAGGCTACACTGTTGGTTTCAGCTAAGATTATTAGCTTTCTAAGTACTTCCATAGATTTCTTTATGAAATATAAGGATGAAAGCATGTTACAATAAAATTCAGTTTAATTTTGATGCTCAAAAACCCTGAGTACAATTTTTTTTTCTTACCAAGTCATTTAGCATTATTTTACAGATAGATTTGCCCTGTTCTTTCAGTGCTTCCAGAATGCCTTTTTTGGCAGTCACTGAATGACAAGAGGTTTGTTCTGATTATGCTTGAGGGATTCACTGAGTTACTGTAACATCAGATATGAATCAGGCAGATGTTTAGTCTTAACTGTGTCATCTGTGCCAGAGTTGAAATAGTGCCTGTTCTGATACCATTATATTAAGATTCCACAAACATTTTATTTTATTTTTCTACTGACTGAAATACAATGTGTCATGCAACATGATTCTCATCATTTATGAAGTGGTCAGATAATGCATATTCTTTGGAAGAGTACAAAGTTTTTAAAGAATAAATTCAATTCACACATATATGATCAGTGGTCTGGCACGACTAGTTGCCAGACTCTGGTGCTTTGTAGCCTTCTAGCATCCACCAGTCTATTTACCTCTATCTCTGCCTTGATGACTAAGCAGTGTGTCTTCTTGTTTAAAAACCATTATTGCTGGTTTCTGTTGCCAGCATTAGATGACTGGTTTTAGCGAAGTCGTATCTATTGGACCTTGCCTGTCTCACTCAACAAGGGTAAGGTAGGTGTCTGGGATGTCCTTGGCTCCTTATCCCTGGTCCTTCTATCTGAGGAGAGAATATTTTAGTGGCTGCTCATAATGTTAAGATGGTTTTTGAACCGTTTTGAACCTGCAATTTACCACTGGAAGTTTGCTCTTCTAATGTAATTCTAGTGCTCAGAGATACTAATCTCATAATGTTAAGAGGCAAGTCTTCCTTTTAGTTTCCCAGCAGCATACTTTAGTGTCATAATGTAGCTTTTTTCCAGTTAATGTTAAATAACTGCATTCTGTCTACCAGCTTTTTCATCAGATTGAGTAACAGTGGGTAAACTGGAGTTCACACAGTTGCATGTCAAACGTCCCTTGAAGAACTGATGAGTGCAATAAAAAAAGAGGCTGTTCAATTTTTTAATGATAGGAAGTCTGTGTCCTGTGACAACATTCTTTGAGAAGCTACCTGAGCACAAATCATTCCTTTTTGTCTCGCTTCTATTTGTGGGTTTCCATGCAAAGAAATTTTGAGAACATGAGCGGGAAGAAAGAGAGGGCATCTTAAATAATGCTTTGGGTATTCCCTACAACACAGATTTATCCCCCCAAAAAGCCATAATATCTGAAACTAAAGTCAAGTTTCTGCACTGGATCACAGTCATTAAGAATTTACAAAGGCTAAATTAGGTACCCATACTAGGCACCTACAGTAAGGTAGCATAAATATCCCTTTTAATCCTCCAGAGCGTTTAAATCAACAATCCTCTGACATTTGTCATGCAAGTTTTGGAGTACATTTCCTTTATTATTTATGAACTCAGAGGTCTGATAAAGGAGGAGGAGAATAAGAACTCATGTCTCATCTGGCACCCCAATGCAATTGATTGGCCCTACTCATACAGAATAGCCTTCTAATAGCACATCAGCTACTTGTGAAGTCATTTAGTGATACGACAAATACCACTCTAGCAACTGATTGATCAACAACATTTGAAATGATATTTCAGAGTACTGTTTAATCCAATGGAGAAGTATACATAAAATTGTAAATGGCTAATTCTAAAAGATTCCAGGACAGTGACTGAGAAACCCTAAAGAAACTTTGACAGAAAGTTTTAGAGCTGGAATTGCTTCTTGCTAGTTTCCACTGTGTATGCCACATTCCTTCACAGGGAAAATCTGATGAAACAAAGAGCTACAAAATGTTCTGATGAGCAGAGAAAAAGCATTCCAGTGAGAGTTCAGTATGCATGACTTATCAAAAGAAGATTGAGAAGTGAGTTGATTAAGGTGTATAAAGATCTTCAGGGAGGAAACCAGCAGATGCTAATGGGCTCTTCAGTCTTTTGGAAAAAGCTATAACAGGAATGAAAACTATTGGAAGTTAAAGATAGAACAATTCAAATGAGAAATACAACACATTTTTAACTACGGGATAATCAAGCATTGGCAGAGATGGGGAGGATGAAAAACTGCAAGCAATAATGGATTTCTTTGCTTCTTTTCTCTTCAAATCAAATTGGATACTTGTCTAGCAAACATGGTATAGATAAACTCTTGTAGCTAGATTCAAAACAATGTAAATCAGTGAAATGCTATGGTCTGTGTGAAACTTAAGAGATAAAAGCAGGCGATAGGTTTCCTTCTGATTTTTAACTTATGACTAATCACTATCTAAGCAAGCACTAACCAAATTCTATATGTTTTCATTTCCTTGCATAAACTTGGGGCTCAGACTAATGTAACTACATTTGCATAGCTGTAGCTGACTTAATAAACCTTTTCAGTCTGGTTTGGAGTCTGTCCTTTCCCATTTTCCAGCATCCGCATTACATAATTTGGTTTTCTTATTAGTCAAACTGTACACCTAGGGAAGAGATTAAACTACTCTGTAGTCCATACCTAGCTCAGTGTGGTTTGCAGGATGGTTATCATTCATTGACTGTAGTGCACAGATTGCTTCTGTGTGCTTTGTTCCTGGATCACTTTTGCAAAGGACAGAGTCCGTTCTATTCATTGTCTCAGTCTAGGATCGCAAATGGCTTCAGAGATTCAAATTTCTCCAGCAATGTGCCATCAGACACAAATCCACCTGGTCATCATTTCCTAATTTCTCTCACTTTTTTGTTTTGCCTATTAATAATTATAACATCTTCTTATAATTATCTTAGTGAATATTTCTTAGCCTTCATTTCAAAAATGAAAGTCTTCCATAAAATCCTGGATTTCTGTATGCATGACCACTTTGAGAGTTTACACAAAATAGCTGGGGCGCAGTGTGCTAGGCAGGATTATGAATCAAAGAGAGATCTAAAATTTTAAATGCAGGGCAACAGAAAAAAGGGGAACTGGAAATACAGAAATCAGGTGACAGGAAAATATTACACCTTCAACATTGTATTCCTTCCTTCCTTCCTTCCTTCCTTCCTTCCTTCCTTCCTTCCTTCCTTCCTTCCTTCCTTCCTTCCTTCCTTCC
>JBCJKH010059481.1:16067-41312 GCA_039877255.1 Loriculus beryllinus | reverse complement strand
TTTACCATTTGTAGTTGTGATTCTAAATCCTCTGCTAACCTTCATAACTCCTCGGCAGTGGTTGTGCCACCTTCTGTGGTTGTGGCACCCCTGCTGTGGCTCTACCAACATGGGTGAGTCCAGAATCAAAGGCACTCAGAGATGGAGCTATTCACTGGCTCAGGAGCCGCTCTATGCTTCTCAGAGCTGCCAGACACACAATGGATGTGCAGTGTAAAGTCTTATTGAGGCACTGGACCAAATGCAAAAGCTCCACCTATCATCCTTAAAAAGCCTACTGGAAGACACAGCAGCTGAAGATGCTGACTAACACTGCCACTCAACTGATTTGTAATTTTCAGAGTATTTAGAGCGTATCTAACAGCTTTAAGTTACAGAACAAAGGCATCCTGGCAAAGTCAGAACTGATGAAAAACTTGGTCATCTTCCCAAACAAAAATGTTTGGAAACAACGCAGGAGGAGAGTTATCTTCCTGGCAACTGATACTGTTAAAATAAACAATGATTCAGGCTTTTAATTTGTCATCCCCAGTCTAATAATCTAAATAACTTTTTAAATGTGGGCCTGGATCAGTAAGATTTTCACAGATGTCCTGTGTGGTAAACACACCAAGTAACCACAATTCTGAACATTATTGTTTACTTATCTCTTCCTAGTCTGATCCAACATTAAAGTGCATCTTTGAAAATGGCCTGGTGGAAATGGATCAGTTACCTGACCCAATTGGGTTTTCTTCCTCCAGTAACTATGATGGAAAGAAGTCTTCTCTAACCATTGTCTTTGTGCTTACTGAAAGAACCTGACTTTCAGATAAATATAAATCTGTCTGAATATCATATAAAAAGTAGATTTCCTAAGGCAGGCATTCTGGCATTAAACTTGCTTAAGCACTCTGTAGTTTCCGATGACACTCTTCAAAAGATTTGCTCTAATACGCTCTACAAAGGGAGCACTTCAGAAGTTTGACTAAGCAAAAACAAACTGAGGATTGATCCTGAACAACTATAAGATTAGATGTTCAATAACACAGAGTATTTATTCATATTGAACTTTCTATTAAATGTTTAGAGCATCAGCACACAAGGCCAACAAACTTACTTTTATGATCTATATGCTATATAACAGAAGTACTTAGAATTAAGTCCACTACTTACTTTCTAAAATGAACTTAATGAACGTTAAACTTTACAGTTGTAAACTTTTTAAGGGAAAAAAACATAAGTCAAAAATCTTCAGCTTCAGTCACATGAAACTGCCACAATTAAAAAGATTGAGATATATGTTTCTTATTAAAAAAGCATAATTCAATACACCAGACATTCCTAACTTTTTTAATTATGCAGTACATGTACACAGTAATACAATTTCTGCAATGAGAAGCTTTATAAATGTGTAAATTTCGAACTGACGTTTGTTGAGATCAACTATAAATGACCAAGAATCTATTCCCAAACTGTATGCACTAATAATGAAGTCTTGTTATAATAATGTAATGTCAATACATGTTTCAAGGTAAAAACCAGCTTTAGCATAGAAATATTAACACAGTATTACACATTAACTTCTATACTCTTTAAATTTTATATGCTATTCCAAACTCATAGAGAAACCCTGCATGTCTTCAAAACCCATACTGAAAAATTTTAATCAAAGGTGAAGTAAATGTTTATAAACAGCTCAATAGTAAAAATAAAATGCCATCTGTTTTCTCTCTTTAAGGATTTTAACCCATAGAAGAACTTTGGAAGTCCCATAGGAGATCTTCCTTTTTAAGTTCAATCTCTATTGACAGCTTTGTGAGTTTGATCTGTAGGCAGACACTGGTAGAAGTTAATTCATTTCTAGAGTTTTCAGCTGTGTTGCGTTTGTGTGGTTTTGCCATCAGGGTGTCTACAGGGGTGGCTTCTGTAAGAAATCACCAGAAGCTTTCCCCATGTCCAACAGAGCTAATGCCAGGCAGCTCCAAGACAGATCATTTGCTGGCCAAGGCTGAGCCCATCAGCGATGGTGGTAGCACCTCTGGGATAACGGATTTATGATGGGGAAAAAGTTACTGCATGGCAATGGCAGCTGCAGAGAGGAGCTGATAACAGCTCTGAAGACACCAAGATCAGTGAAAAAAGTGCTGGAGCAGAGATTCTCCTGCAGCCACGGTGAGACAGGCTGTCCCCTATAACCCAGAGGTCCATGGTAGAGTAGATTCCACCTGCAGTCCATGAAAGACCTCACATCAGAGCAAGGGGATGCCTGAAGGAAACTGTGACCTTGTGGGAAGTCCATGCTGGAGCAGGCTCCTGGCAGGACCTGAGGCCCCATGGACAGAGGACCCCACACTGGAGCAGGGGAAGGGTGGGAAAAGTCCTCTACCTGAACTGAGCACAACCCCTTCCCATTGTGCCATTGGTGGGAGAAGGTCAAGAAAACCAATGGTGAGGTTGAATCTGGGAAGAAGGGAGGTGTAGGGGAAGGAACTTTAAGGTTTAGGTTTTAATTCTCATTACCTTACCCTGATTTGATTGGTAATGTATTCATTTCTCCAACCGTGTTTCACCCATGTTTGTAAATGGCGAGGGATCTCTCCCTGTCCTTGTCTAGACCCACAAGCCCTTCGTTATGTTTTCTCCCCCCTGTCCGGCTGAAGACACTGCCCTTACCTACCGCAAATAAGAGGCAGCAATCAAGTATTCTCAGACTGTCCAAAGACAACAAGTACTGGTTATATGATATGGAAAATAAATTCTATTAGCTTCTGCTTATTTCTGGATTATCTTTAGACAAACTTCATTTAACATTCTCATAAGCAACATTCACCACACAGGTAAGAATGTGCTAATTAAATTTACCAATTATAAACGTAGAACTATCAGTACAGGGAAAGAGTAGACTTTTAACATCTAGAAAATGCTTCATGACTTAAAGCACTGAAGCCATAAAAGTCTGAGATTAGAAATTGGAGCAATTCATTCCTTTTGCATGCTGTCGAGTTTCCTGTTCAGAGATGACAGCCTAAGAGTTGGAAGCAAAGCAAAAAAAGAATTAAAAATCACAAGTGTGAGCTCCAAATGTGACAGTGTCTGTAAATGGCAAACGTAGTAATCCAGCAGCAGTGGACATTAACAATAAGGATGGATTAGTAACAAAAAAATCATACTCTTATAAATTAATTCTTAGCTCACAAAAGGGACCATATTATGTGGCAGCTTAGAACAGCAGATTAGTGCCGATATATATTCTGAAAACTATTAGAATAGACTTCATCCATAAAGAGATATTTACCCTCTGGATTGAAGCTAGTCAAGCACACAGCATTTGGAATGGAGGTATGATACACTTGTCACTAGCTAAGGGCTGAATTGAGGAAGTCACTCAAGTTGTTCTTCTGAAGTGAGATGCAGTAAGATCCAGCCACAGGAACAAGTAGATAATGATGATTTATAAGGTCCTATATGGAAATAAGATACATAGCTAGCACAATTTACTAAAACCATACATTAACATTTAATGTTTCAACCTAAAGAACGTCTTATTCTTTTATTACAGAAAGTATACAAAGAGGCTTGTGAAAACCACGTAATTTCATAGTTCTAAAAAGCAACTAAAATACATTAAGTTCCAATTTAGTTATGACCAAACTAGCTACACATAGCAGGAATCTCTGCGTTTCTTTTCCATCTGAAACTGCTTGTGTTATTTTCCAGCAGGCAGCACCTCCTTCACGCTTCAAATCACATGTTCTGTTTATTTCCCTTCTGCCATGCACATTACTTCTCACCCTCCTCTTTTCAGGGAGATCTTACAGCAGCCTTCCAGTACCTGAAGGGGGCCTAAAAAACAGCTGGAGAGGGACTTTTTACAAGGGCCTGTAGTGACAGGACAAGAAGGAATGGCTTTAAAGTGACAAAGGGGGCATTTAGAGGTTTTTCCCTATGAGGGTGGTGAGGTACTGGCACAGGGTGCCCAGAGAAGCTATGGAACACTTCTACGTCCCTGGCAGTGTTCAGGTCAGGCTGGATAGGACTTTGAGTAAACTGGTGTAGTGCAAGGTGTCCCTGCCCATGGCAGCATGGCTGGAACTGGATAAGCTTTAAAGTCCCTTCCAACCCAAAGAGTTTTCGATTCTTTCCACTCACCATTTCAGAGCTCTCTGCATTCTCCTATTTCTTAACTCACCATAATATCTGACATTATCATGTGAATGCAGTTACCAAGGAATGGGAGCAAGCCTGAGCATCAGGCAGTGCTCATCTGTTTCAAGCCTTTTTCTATGATGTGGCCAAGAATCAACAGAAGTGCCAAAAAGATTTGCAGAAACAAATGCATATGCTACGAGTCCAATATTCCTCTCTTACAGTAAAGTTTGAGCATGAAGGTGTGCCTACCTCTACCTAGACCACTTCTTGAAGATGTGGAAGTTTATACCAACATAATTAATGCCCTGAACAACAACACTACTCAGCCAGACGGAAGCTATGAAATGGTTCAGCCTGCTACCTCACTATCTCTCCCACTGTGAACAACAGAAGTTTGTAAAGATGCAGCTTCTTTACTTGAAAGATAAGCAGCACCATACACTGCGTTAGTTGCCAGAGATCCACAGGTGCATGAAGAAGCAACTGAAATGGGAGTTGGCATAGATTAATGATGGCATCCCAAAAGCATCTGGAAGAGAAAAAAAACCTTCATATTTTCTGATTTCATTTTGCTTTACTGCAAAATGCCTGGTGACTTTTGCTTTTTGCAAGAAGGAGTTGATGCACATTGAAGTTTCTCAGAGACCACCAAGCCAAACCACCTCCTACAATGACACTGAGGCATTTACCTTACCGTAGCTGCAAAAATATCTCCACCTTTCTGGATAGTGTTAGGTATAAGGAATGGCTCTGCATTGAGAGGTATTTTCTTTGATAGATTTTTCATCTGTTGATCCCCTTTACTGAGGTCTTTACTATGTTGCTTTTTTCAATCAAGAAACACTACTACCACTCCATATTTACCATATATGAAACTAAGCTGCTGGCTGTGCTTGACCAGTTTAGAACTGTAGAACATGACAAATGACGTATTCATTTGTCAATCCCCACGTAAGTGATGGATTCCCCCAATACCAGGCACTGTTAAGATTCAGCTGCACAGTGTGCTGGAACATCTAGTCTAGGTGCTACCTTGCCTAGAAAAGACAGACGATCCTTTAGGTGTCTTCCAACCTGATATTCTATGATTCTGTGAATCCTTGCACCCTCCCAGCAACATTAACTGCACAAAACATTGAGGTTTCTGATGGCTACTTCTATGTCAGCTATAGTTTGTTGCTAGCTGCCTAGACCAGTAGCATCTAGAAGACAGAAAAGGACCCAAGACTGCATTTAATCAGAAGCCTCTTCTGCATCACCACACTGGTGTCTGCTACACTTCCAAATGTTATCCCTCTCCATACATACTCACTCCATGCATTGTGCACACTCGGGTCTGCAGAGTAGCAAGATTAGTCTTGAAACTTCAGTATTGGCAAGGCATATTCAGAAAGCCTGGCTTGGCAGCTGTCCTCATTCCAGTCTTCAGAAGCCAATAATAAAAACAATACATCTGCCACAGCAAATTTAGTGGATAATTTTTCAAATACATGATAAAATTCATACTAGCATATTGTATTAGATGCATTATCTTTTGACCTTGCTAGTAAATAGGTTAGTTAATCTTTTCCAAAAGAATTACTGCTTAACAAAGAGATCTCAAAGTAAGAAAGAAAACAATTACTAAAGCAAATTCAGGGCAAAACCAGAAGCATTCCAAGTGACCTTCTGGTGTTGAAAATTTAGGTTGTGTGAAAACAGGAGGTTGCATTATCAGTTATGTTTATTAACCCTAAAAAAGGCAGTTTGAAATGGCAGCAATCTCAAATGCTTGCAGGACAAGTAAAAAGCTTAAAGTACTGAAAGTATTTATATTAAACCCTTATTTCCATTTGTTCAGCTTGGGTCTATGAAATTCACGACATATTATATCCTGCAGCTATAAATAAAGAATAACAGAAATTAACTAAAATGGCTGCATTTAAAGAATGGCAAGCAGACATCCACCCATTTCACAGAAATTAATTATGTCTCTTCAGTGTTTCATGAAACTAGGACAAAGGAATGTAGGCCAGCCTTTCACATCCAGCATTAACTAGATGACCCACAATGACCTGGAGCAACGTTAACTCTGACTGTTCATCTAGCTGGCAACAGGTCTTCCATAATTCATCTGTACAGTTAAAACCAAACAGAACATACTTTGAAGTTACTTTTATTTACAGAGAGCAAACGTTTTCACAAGTTTTCACTTCCAGACCACATGAGTTGTTGCACTTAAGTTCTCTTTAGTTTTGCCCACTCTCATCAAAAGATAACTCTCGCATAGGCACTTGAACAACTTCGAAAGCAATGCTAATCTAATGATTAAAACTAGCTTTTGTTAACACACATTTACTTAGGTAACAGAAACACAACCTTACTCTTCTCCAACTTCAGCACATTAATTTCTACTGACCTGTTGTGGTTTAACCGCAGCTGGTAACTCAGCACTACACAGCTCACCCTCCCATCCCAGGCAGGATGGGGAGGAGAATCAAGAGACTGTAAAACTCACTGGTTGAGATAAGAACAATCCAATAACTAAAGCAGAATATACTAATATTAATAATAATAATGGCAATAACAAGGGGAGAGAAAACACAACCTAAAGGAGAAAGGGAGGAGGAAAACCCCAATAAACCCAAATGACACACAATACAATTGTTCACCACCTGCCGACCAATACCTGGCCCAACCCAAAGAGCAGTCAGTCCTTTCTTAGCCTTAACATCCTATAGCCTTAGAAATCAACTGAATTAGAAGTGATGAACCACAGTTAAAGTTAAACCCAAAGGTTCCAAGATCCCATTGGCAGGGAGAAGGGGAAGTACTCAGTTTACAGTAAAAAATAACATTTTTCCTTTAAATTACATACTTGGAAGAAAAATTTCAGAACCTTTTCCCCTTGAGTGTAAAAGCAAGTTTAAATTCTCTATATATCTGTCTATTTTTACTCAAAGCTCTGAAGTATGAGCTGTCTGAAGTTGTATTGAAGAATCAAACTGAAGTCATACTCTATACTGAAGTTACACTAGAGTCTTGCTTTAATTATATTTGAGAGTAAACAGTTACTGTAACTGTGGACTGAAAAACTATAAAAAAAAATGAAAGTCTTCACAAATATCAAAAGAAAGTATCTAAGAACTTAAAGTGGTGCAGCCACAGCAGAAAGCAGAGGTTGTTATGAAAACATAGCAATTCTTCCTTGTAACCTTCTCAAACTTTAACCCTTCTATGGGTGCAATAGAAGTAAAATTGGGTTTTGGTCGTCTTTTTTACATGGCTTTTTTTAATATTTAAATTAAACATTAACATTTATCTCCATTATCCTTCCCCAAGCAAGCCAAAAGTCTTATAACAAAACCTCACACAAGAATAGGTTCCTCATGTTTTAGCCAAAGACAGATGATTATTTAATGTTTATTCAAATAGCCTACTTCAATAGATTTAATGCACTGAAAATAAAGTCTTATGTCAGCATATTGACATAAGAACTAAGCACCCTAAAATAAAAAAAAATCTAGACAATGAAGGATGATACAGGTTAAAGAAAAAAAAAGAAAGAACAAAAGCCAAAAATGGAAAAGAACGCAGAAGAGACCTTGGAAATCAAGGAATGTTGAAAATACCATTTTCCCACAAATAAGAAAGCAAAATGTTTTATGGATTTACAGTGTGGTATCTTCTTGGATTAGAAAAGTAACCTTATATATGGTGTTACTTTCCACTTCATGTATAAATCATTCCCTGTAACATAAGATAAGCAGAAAACCAAAACCTACAGTGCTAATCTCAATTTCTACTAAGAAAGTCTCTTAAAACACAGTATCTAATTCAGATGTCTCCCTCGGATGGAGCAGAAGGGTGGTGGAGGAGGCAAGGAGAACAGTATGACAACAACCTGACACAAAACACAACCTAGCATTATTTTCATGTATACAGAAAGCAAATCTGAGCTTTACTGATGCTTTCAGGATTGTATTTGCCAGAACCTACACAGAACAGGTAGGAAATAGAGCTGATTTTTTACCATTTGCTCTGTTTTGAAATAATAACAAACCCCCTCTCTTCCTCAGATATGAAGATCAACATACATTATCCAAAACAACTTCGGAATGTTTTAGAAATCACAAGACATTTTGAGTGCAACTGGCTTCAATTCAATTCTTAAGTAGAATATATAACTTGGAAAAGTCTCCCAGCAAAACACCAGTAGCTCTAACACATCACTCCTTCACATTTTCATACTTTGCTGTTTAGAAACAACTGCACTGGTGCAGGAAAACTTAAGCAGTAGATTACGAGGTGGTCCTTCATTTACTGACAGCTCGAAGCCATCTAAAATACAGTACACAACCTGTTTCATTTGTTTTGTATCAGAAGAGCTAAAAAAAGTAACCATGAAAACTGAATTGTCTCTTTCCAACCAAATGTTTCTTTAGAAGGATCCTTGCATATCAGAGGAATCAATTCAGGGCTCCACTGCTTTCCTGAAAAAGAGCAGAGTGCTGCAAAAATGCAGTACTTGAAGCACTTAGGAGTATGTGATACTCCACAAGCCAAACTGCAGGCTGTGGAAGAAAGCAGAAACTTAAGGTAGCTACTTTAATTTTCTTTTCAGAATATCCATTCAGAAATCTCCTGCACACTTGTACCCGATTACAGTCAGCAGCACATAAGCTATTAACAGACTCTTTTTTAACTAAATATTCTGCTGACCCATGCAAATTGAGCTCCTTTCCCTGATATACAACTCTAGAATAAGCAAATAAGCACTGAATTAACTATGGCAGTGAGGTTTTGCTAGTAAGTTTTTGATGGCACACACCAAAACCTTTGTACAAAGTCTATTAACACATAGAGTACGTAAAATGTGGCTTCCGCTTCAGTGCCAAGAATACTTGTGAGGAATGAAAAGATATTTTTAGATTATTTTTTGTGAATTACTGTTGTCTGGGGTTTCTTCCCAAAAGAAAATCAAAACACTTCCTGGAACATTTCAAATGCTGGAACAACAGCAACTACACTTGTGACAATGAAATATTACCAAAACCAATCTAAAAGGAATTATTGCTTTAACCCCGCTGAACACTAGTTTGCAATCTTACGGGATTTATTTGTATATTTATACTTGACAAAATCTGAGTCAAGTAAAAGCATTTAATGCTTACTCAAAAGCAATTAAAAAGTACAGACCAAACCGCCTCAGATTCATCTCTACAGTGCAGCACTTACAAGGAACAGGGGAGAGAAACTGCAAGAAAAAAAAAGTGCTTTTGCACTCCCCTGTTTGTGACTATTAACAGCTACAGCTTATGTTTTGAACAAGTAATTAAGTACTTAAAGCAAGCATATTCATAAGTTTAGCCTACCTAAAGCACAGTTTTATCACTTTTTTTCAGTACAGAAGTATATTTTCCTCTTATTTCTTCATCTTCCACCTGTTCTTTCAACACTTTTGTAAGCAGCGGTCAACAATATGCATTTCTACTAAGGTGCTACATAGTGAAGTGGGATTCTAATTAGACATTTACTATTCTGCTGCAACATTTCATGCTGCTGTAACAAATCTGTTTAGATCCCTGGCAGTTCATTATAGTCTAGCTTCACTCTAGCACTTCCTAACACAGCATTAATGGCATTGAGATAAGACAGTAATTAAACTTTATATTTTCTGTAAATGGAAGAAAAATTTAATAAATTGGCTTTCTTGCTTAATTAATTGTGGTTTATATACTGCTACTACACAGTTGCAACAAATGTCTTCCAGCTATTACTGATGATCTCATTGCACTGTTAGCAAATTAGCCTCAACATGTTTAAGAAGCCAACAAGGCAAAAGGCTTCAAAGGTTCACACAGATAAACATGCTAAACTGATCTGACCAAGTAATCCTGAATATACAGCCAAGTACAGAGTCAAAACAATTCTTAGAATTCACTCTGAATAGAATAAAAGGAATATATCACTACGCTTAATAAGACTAAAGCAGTTGTTGAATCCAAAACTTGTTCTATTTAGAATAGGAGGTCTTGTATTGTGCAGTTCCTAGCTCTCAAAGTAGCATTCTCAATGAAATCAGAAAACAGTAACTCCTAACATTTAAGAGAGCTAACGTCATTCTGGAAAATAGTAGCCTGATGTTCTCTGTCCATACTTGAGAATTCAGCTAAGCTACATAGATGAAAGAACAGCACCACCTAGTTCTCTATTTAAAAGTTTTTCAATATTATCATCCATTGATATATTTTTGTAATCTATAATCACAGATGTGTGTGTATATACACAAGGAAACATGTCACACTTCCACAGGAAGCAATACTAGCAAGTTTGGCAGGAGTTATTAAAGCATCCGACAGACTATCTATAAATGTATTCTGAAGGAATGGAAAAGAAAACAAAAACAAACTTGCACGTACAAGAATATTAGAAGCTTGTAATGATATAAATTACTATTGTTCTGAAGCACCATAAACACTGAATTGATTGCACATCCATACCAAATGCTACTTGTGGGGCCTTTTCACTAATTTAACCAAAGTGCTGAATTAATTATCATTAATTCTCCCACTCAGTAATCTGACACTTTGAAGCATGTTAGGTATTATCTGGACTGAAAATTTCCATGTCAAGAATTTCCCTGCTAGTGAATGAGAAGCCTATTTGAACAATCCAGGAGTTTACCATGACACAGCACCAGCACCTCAGAAGCTGCCTAGTCATACCATGAGGGCATCTAAACCAAGCTTTCCCAGCACAGCTGCCCGTGTTTCAGTTTGATAAGCACATAGCTACACAAGCAGAACAGTAAGCCAGTTTTTCTACACACACTGTATTTCCTAAGATCTCACATCAACAGGACATAACAGCAGTAGAACTTTATTTCTGAAGAAATCTTCTGTTTTGACATCGACACTCATCAGTAAACTCTGATTTCTTATACTAATATACATCACACTAGATATTTTCTGTAAGGCTTTTAATTGAAATAAAGTACAAGTGACATTAATATTGCAACTGTTCTGGACAGTTGTGCATTTTACACTGCAATGGCACGTCTTGAAATATTACAGAGAAAATGGGAGTTAACTGTACCTACAAGGTGTTTTAGTTGCTCTTGAACAACATGTTCAAATCAAATAATTGATTAACTTGAAAGGAAAATGAAACACAGCCACATTGAAATGATCTCATGTACCACATTAGCATCAACCTGCTGATTCTAAACTCCTGGCTTTCATATGGCAGCCTCTAATTATTTTCCACTCTCAAATCTGATCCTTCGTACTAATGGAGAAATTTTCCATGTCATACAATACAATAAAAAGTCAAGATCTCAACAAACAAAAGAGACTAGAGCTTTATGACCACCTCTCACTGGTTCCCCTCCCAGCTTCTCTTAGCACACATTTGAGGAAGGTAGAGAGATGTAGAAGGAATAAAACAATAATTAATTGGAGAAAAAAAAATAAATCTAAGCCTCAAATCACATCCCATCCAAAGGGCTTATTCTCCAAGGCAGAAAGAAGGATGTCTTCTCATAGCTTCTACAGAATGCACTTGCCCTAGCGGTTTCACTTGCTGTATTTTCATTTCCTGGGGAAAGGAGGAGGTAGACACCCATAGCAGGAGAAAGACAAAAAAAGCTTTGCTGTATCCTGCAACCTAAAGTCTAACAGTGCTTTGTTCCAGCCTATCTTCATACATTACTTGGTCTTTCACAGCAATGGCTTTTATGGTAACTCTGGGGGTGATATTTATTCCTAGAGAAAATAAGTTGCCCCATTCCCTACTCCCCCTACCTATCTACCTACCACAAATGAAGGCCACTTAGGTGTTGGCATAGCATAACCCACTTGTTGCAGAGTTGACACATTAATGTAAACAGATTATATAGGATCCAAATTTCAGGCCCTTATCCTCACAACCTTAAGAAGGGAAACCCCTTCATGCATACAAAGTAGGGCTGTTTCCCTACTTCAGGTCTTGCAGCTGCAAACAGAAGCAACCAAGTTTGGTTTTCTTGACAGGTATCCTAGGCAGACTATGCCTGCAGGGAGATTATGTCAGCTCTGGACCATTCTTTAAGGGGAGTTATTCACTGCAAGGAAGTCATGCATTTTACATACCAAACCAAAGCATTACCCAGCAGCTTGTAACCCACAAACCACATTTAGTGAGGAGAGATATACCAAATACTTGACAAAAATCTAAGTAAGGTAAGGACAATGGTATGAAGCAGCCAAGTAAATGGTCATGGTGCTAGCCCATACTTAACTTAGTTACACACCACTTCTGTTCATCTTATGTTTATATAATCAATAGTTATCCTAAGACTGTAACATGTTAGGTTTGGGACTCCAGCCTTTAGAGAAAGCACAGCATATAAAGCCAGTCCACTGCTAATTTGATTTGATACCAAAAGATGAGACACTTTTATTATGTGATGTCCTGGTAATTTTCAGACTTGGTATTTATTTAAGTTTTGAAAATCTCATCCATCTTAGGTCTTTCTAATTTTTCAACAATTTATTTTAATTTAAAATTTAAGGGATTCCCTTTCAACTGTACAGATATCTTACATTAACCAAATGATCATTAAGCAAGACTGTACTTACAGCTTCCTCCCTATTAGTCCGAATCTCACCTGTATTTTTGTAGTATTACAAAGCTATTCTATACAAGTCTTGAGATAGCAACAACATTATTAGAAAATTCCAGGTGGAATGGGAAAGTTAAAAATGGTAAAGGCAAGGAGAAACTGCAATGCCATGCTTACTCTGACGAACACAGTATTTCACATTATCACTTAAACTTGTTAAAAACTTGCAATGTCATCTTAAAGCTTTCTCCAAACATACAAAGTTCTCCCATTTCCACTATTAGATGAATGAATTCACCTAAAGAAAATATTACAGCATGTTATATCATTTTATGACCTCTCATGGATTTGAGATGCTCTGTTAATCCTCGATTAGTAATCAGGTTAGTGAGTAATATGTCTAGTCACTGCATTTATTTTCCCATTTGCAAACAGCTGCAGTTCAACATTTTAATACACTTGAAGATTAATAAAAAAGCTTCTTTTAGTTAGTATCTTCGAATGTGAAGTAATGTTTTCAGATGTTGAAATCTAACTTTTCTCTATATAAATATAGAGAATAAATATAATGAAGACTTCTTCACTGTTCTGCAATTTACATCCATCAGTGTATCACAACGAAGCATCAACTAGCATGTCAAGATTTAAACTTCAAATATAAAAAACATACTAATACAAAGAAGGGAAAAAGCCTTTGAAAATGATAAATATAAAATGAGCTTGGCACTAGAACATGCTTCGTACCATCTTTCCATTAAAAGAAATTTGATTGCTTCTGCTTCAACTAGTACAGCTTTTCCCCTCGGTGGAGACTAACCAGAACAGCCTCCCTGCCTTTTAGCATGGCAGGAATAAAAGCAGGTCAAGTTACACTGCTAATCCAGCAGATGTAGGTCAGTTTAGGATAAATATTGGAGCAAATGGAAAATACCAGAGTGCCTACTACAACCGCTACTGTGAAGTAATTTGGCCTTATTCTCTTCAGAGCTGTCAGTCAGTTACAGTTGTGGAGTTTCCTGTGCAGAACTTGAAAAGCCAGAATTTTAACACTTAGATGGGTCAGTACAGCTGCAACAGCCTATTCAGCATCTGTCCAAAGTGGCAATAATACAATGCATTATATACCGATAATATCCAGAAAAGTGTAACTATTATCATGGGGAGGAGTTCACAAATCATTTTTGCATATGACAGCATACACAAGTTATTGTAGCTAAGATTTGGCAACTGAATTACCATGATTAGAATAATTGTTTGATTAATATCGTGGTATATAAGCAACTTAAAATATAAGCAGAATATTGTCATGTCTAACCTAGGCATAGTCTTTCACAATACCCTTCCCATCCAACAAAGACGATGACAGGTTAGTCAAACTGTTTGTAGAAAGATGATGATAGAGGGACTATCAAAGCTATGCAGACTATCATTATACTGCATATGACATATGCACTGTTTCACAACCTAAAGCTTCCCAACTGCATTCACAGAAGAAGGAATAAGCTGGAGAGGAGTTGAACAATATCTCTTTATGTGTCCAAAACTTACACAACGAAACCTTCAGCCATAAGAACTTTAGGGATTCAAATTGAAAAATACTGACTATACGCTAATTTTTCTGAAAGAGTGGCTGCCTATGAACAGCTAATGTTCTTTAATAGCTATGTAAGAAAAGGAGAATCCCAAATTGAGTATTAAAAAGATTGTATGAAGAATAAACTTAAGAATTTACAGTAATGTAAAGCTATATTAAACGTGATTTGCTGCTACTTACAATGTGACAGCTACAAAAGCTGTCACGCTCTCCCAAAAACCATTTGATTGAACTAGGAAGCAGTAAATACAACTCAACTCATGGTTAGGAAGAAAGGGTCTTGGCCTCAAAAATCCCAAACTTAGCAGACACCAAACACTCCTGAGGAAGGCTCACAGACACCAAGATCTCTGGTTTGCAAATAAAAGGACAGAAAAGGGAGCAAGTATGATTTTATTCTTCACATTCACAGATGTTACGTAAAGGACAAAAAGTAGGCAGACACTGTTAAAAGAAGAAACAAAGTCCTCCAGCCATCTACAACAAGAATAACTACCTACATTATTCACTAAATCCTTTCTGCCCATTTCAAGTTCTCCATGTTAAAAGTCATACATCTAAGACATTAGTATTAAAGAGAGCACTGGGGAAAGGCAATACACAGCCTCCAGTGTGAGCACTCTGCTTTGTTATTGAAATAAATGTTCTGTTTCTTCTTCTCCCCCCTTAAAATCCTATTATGATAACACGCTATGTATTGACATTTAAAGCACCCATCCCGAGCTTACTGAGCATTAACATAAGAGGAATTGTAAACATTCAGACTTTGTCTTTTTCATTTTAAAAATGAAGGGAAAAGATGCTGAAACAGGTTCATAAAAAAACAAAACCAAAAAAAAACCCACCAACACATTAAAAACCCTTCCAAAGACACCCCCATTTATTTTTGAAAATACTCAATTCTTTGCAAAATGCTTTACCTGTGTAGAAAGATAAGTTGCTCAAGGGCAGATTCTTGAAAGAAATAATGATTTTACAATTTACTCCTTAGCACTGGAATTTGACGTTTGCCTTTCTTCCTTTCAAACACACCCAAAAACACTAATTGGGAAGAAGGGATATACTCATTAAGATCATACTTAATATTGACACAATCCCAAAGGAAAATCATATTAAACTGTCTAATCATTTTATCATTCCACATTTGTTTTGGAATGTGTATTGTAAAACCTATATCAGTGGAATTCTCTTTAGAGAAGACCCTCCATTGTTCTGAGAGTGTCTAAGAGAATTAGCTTGCCATTAGATTCATGTTTTAAAACAAAAGTACTCCTTTCTCTTAGAGGAGGTATTAAGAGAAAGACAGCACCTTCCATTTCTACTTTTTAAATATTAGATGAGGGGGAATCATTGTGCTAACAGAGTCAACTACGCTCAGGTTATACTGCTCTTCTCTTGGCAGCTACCTGATGTCCATGTCTTAACCACAGACTTAACAGTTACTTAATCACCATTTGTGATGCATAAGAGAAAAAATTCCACTCACTCATAATCCAATCTTGACTTTTACATAGCAATGTTAAAATAACACCCTTAATCATTGGCACTAAATGAGACTGAAGTTCTTTCCAAGCCCAACTATACTATGATTCGATGAATCACACCCAACACACTTTGTCAGTTGCAGGATCAGGCCAGAGTAATGGGAAAGGTAATTATGAGAACTAAGGTTTCTACAATAAAAAAAACTATGGCTTACAGACATCTATTTTACATTATAATGGAGTTGCAACTGACAAGTACATCTCAAAGCAGAGAGATATTCACTGGTTTACATTCCTGAAACAAGCTTAAAAATCAAACAATACAAGAACTAACAAGAACGTACACAAGACAATTGTTTCAATGGAGGTGTTTCTGTTGATCAACATTTTCATGGAGTTACTTCTTCTACGAGAAACTTTAAAACCATTTACTGATGAATTGCTGACAGAAACTTAATATTTTGTGTGTGATAAAGATTTTAAGAGTGAGCAATCTCTATTCATGTATTCATGTATGACATCATCAATGGGAATTTGGATTGTTTATTTACCTCATATTCTAAAACTGAACATTAACTAGTGTATGATGACTATCAATAAAATGACATTAAGAAAGCAAGCAAAAGAATTCACAGAGTATGAACTAACCTGATTGCTAAGCAGCTAAATAAGCCTACCAAGCCTTGGTTAAATTGACAGAAGTCATATAAAGACAGTCACCACCAAGCAGACTAATACATTTATGTTTCAATTTATACATACAAGATCCAAAATAAAGATCACACCAAAGCTACTGTCTTCTATTCTGTAATCATCTATACCCTCCAAGAACTTAGAGAATTACAACAACATGCTTTTGACTTTCTGTATACCATATTAGTGAAACAAATCTCAGCTGTCAAGACAATACATATGCTTTTACCATCAGGTTGCCAAGATCTTGCTAGCAGAAGTCCTATTGAATATTCAAAACAGAATCTAGGTACACAAGTTCAGCAACGTACAACAGCTTCATCTTAAGTCAACTCAGATGATCTGAGAAGCAGCCATTTGCATTATTTGCTCATTAATTTCATCTTTCATTATGTTGTTGGTTTGGGGTTTTTTGTTGTTTATTCTGCTTGGAATAGATCTGGGCTTATGAGGGGAAAAAAAAAAAAGGTCTCACCCATAAGCAATTATCTGTCTTCACTGATTTTCTGCATCAGTGATCACCATTTCAGACAAATTAAAGTGTCCCTGCATTATTTTCCTTAGTAGACAGGTTGCAAGCATTCAAAGCATCTGAAGAAACCATGTCAAGAAGATTTGCCTGGCGTTGGCAGAGAACTGAAAGTAGATCATTTGCTACCACAACACAGCACTATCCAGTGTCTTCTCAGGAGCAGAGCACATTAAGGCATTAGATGCCATTTGCATTATCACACAGCAGGGGGCTACAGCAGCTACGATTCCAGGATAATCTTAACCCATCTTTCTATACTATCAAGCCAACAAAACTGTTTTTAATACTAGTTTGCCACAGGATGACTCTTTACTGTAAAGAGCTTACTTTTCAGGTTGCACTAAAACAGCTCAGGTGCTGTACTCCAGTTATTCTAAAGATATGCTGTCCCCAAACTGCTAAATTTTGTTTAAGGAAAGCTAAACTCAAGAAGCAGAAAGAATCAAAATGAAACAAACAAACAAAAAAAAAGTAAGGCTGACTGTAAACATATCTAACAGTTTAACCCCTCGGGACATCATTTAAGTACTCCCAAATCATTACAGTGCACAAGCTAAGACAACAGCAGCCAGAGATCCTACTATTTTCACAGCAAACGCTGGAGAGGGCAGAGCAGACTAATATCATACCCGAACTCAGCTGACAAACCGCTTCTCAGCTCAACATGTTATTACTCCCTCTTCCACCTCCATCACTTCCCTTGCACAGCAAGCAGTTGACACTGGGTTCTTTTACTCCTCGCTTGCCTCGTTTCCGAAAGGGCTGCTTGCTTTTAATGCTATTCCATGCACAAGCTGAGAAGCATTATTCTATGCCCTCTTGCCTCAGCTGATGCTTCATCAATACTCAGGACAGATTCCTTAAGCAAGCCTCTCCACAGATCATGCCAGAAAGGAACACTTCCATCCAGGCCACACATCAGCTTGACTTTTTGTCACCTTGGCTTTAAACTTAATTAGCTTCAGTTTCACTAACAGGAACCATCCATAGCTACAATCCAGAAATGCTTCGAATCCTCAAAACAAAGATCTTATTCACATACAGAGCTGACAAAAAAGCTGTATGTCCTACGGCCCACACAGAAAATCGGAGAAACCTTAACAAATTCATCAAGCCACTTCACCACACAGTTTGGGGAAGCAAAGCAAACCAACAGGGAAAAAAAAAAAATCCCACTTTTAAATGCAGGTATAAAGCTGCCAACAAGAAATGTGCCTGATATGGTAACTGTGTCTACTAGTTGTGCCAAAATAAATGGCAGAAACTGCAGAAACACCATTTGTGCAGTAGGACTATAAGGGGGAGCAAAAAAATGTGATATTCTGTTAGCTGCGGTCGCTATTCAGGGAAGTCTTCTCCTTGCAAACATTTACTCATCATCTTCTCCAGGCTCCTTAACAGAACAGAACTTGCTTCCTATCACTCCTGTCTGAAGGCTACAGGTTCTTTGTATCTCCTTCCCCCTTTCCCCCCCACCAATAGTGCTCAGCAAAAGGGGCCTCGTGAAGCAGCACTGCTGAAGTACAGTATACAGGAGCCTAAGGGTTTCTGACTGAAATTTTAATCAGAAGCTGAAAAAATAATTCTGCGGGAAACCGAAAAGGGAGAGATGCTTTACACACGGAGGGCAAGCTGGATAACACGTTAAGCATCGCCTTTCCCCATCTGCCAGGACAGGCCCAATCTGGTTATTTTCACATAGCCACAGTCGGATTTGTATTACACCCCTTTCCTCGCAACATGTTTTCTACCTGATGCAGTTCACGGAGTTACATTTTGCCTGGCACACTCCCTGAACTGCTGTGAAAGGCATCACTGTTTTTAATCACTGGTTTACTCTCCCAACTGCGATGTGCTGAATGCAGCTGATTGCATCTTAAGGAAGATCAAATCCTCCTCCTCCAGCAACAGCCCCGATTTTATTGGTGACAGAAAGTCAGTCCAGACGCTTCCCACCACCACCCCCTCTCTCTTCCTTCGCAGGGCAATGAATCGACAATTCACAGGGAACGCAAAAGGCAGAGAGGAGCCAACCCCCAGGTGCAGCCCGCAGCACATGCCCCAATAAATAATCTTGTATAGCACCAACACAGCAGCTCCTTGTGCAGTGACGTACAGGGCAACTCAAACATCGGCAAAGAATACAAATAGTCTCGGGCGATGGAACTGCCCGCTGACGCCGCTGCCGAAAGCGCTCCTGTCCCGGTCTCCCCCCCCACCCTTTCATCCCTCCTCGACCGGTAACTTCATCGGGATGCCGGAGGCTCGTCGTGTGTGTCGGGCCCCACGGCGGCTGCTTTTGCTCCCACTATGGGCTGCCAGCCGCCGCTCCCTCCGGAGACCGCCCGACACACGACGGAGCCGAGAGACAAGCGAGATATATTAAACTTGACGCGGAACGGCACGGCCGAGGCGAGAGAGGGTAGAAACAGGAAAGAAAAGCATTAATCTTACATGGCCACTTAGTTTAATCGTCTCTTCGCTTCTCCCTCCCTAACTCGCACGCCGAGCGAGGGAAGCAGAGAGGCGCCACCCGCCGATTCCCCCGACACCCCCATAGCCACCCCGAAGCCCGGCCGCCTCCATCCCGCCGCCGCAGGGGCTGCAAACTCCGGGCGGCAGCGCGGTGCAGAGGGCTCTGCCGTCGGCTCTGCTCCCCCCAAAGCGGGAGAGCTCCGAGGGAAGCCCCGCAGGCAGCCGCGGCGGTCCAGCGGCACCTCGGCAGCGTGCGGCAGGTTTCCCTCCGTTGCGGCCGTCGCCACGTTTGACTTGTACGGATAACGTTAATTAGGGAGAGAGCCGGCCCGGCGGTGGGGAGGAGGAGGGGGAAATACATTCAGTCTGGAAACTAGCCGCAGGATGAGCCGCCCGGAGCAGGATGCTGAAGGGATCCGCTTGCGAACCCCCGGCTCATCCGATTACCCTACGCACACATTCCATACCGCACATACAGAGGCGCATTCCCGGCGGCGGCGCAAGCGAAACACGAGCCCCCCAACCCCCCCTCCGCCGCCGGGGAAGCACGGCTGGAGCCCGCACGTTTCCCTGGGATGCTGTTGCAGCGCACCCGGTGCTGCTGCTTCTGCGGCCGCACTCGCACTTTCGGGGGCACGCTTGCGGCGGGCGAGCAGGGAGGTGATGGGGAGTTGAAAGGGTGGCTGCAGGGGATGGCGAGCGACCGGGGGCAGGCGGGGAGGACGGAGGAGGCAGGAAGAAGCCGGACCGGTAAGGGCAGGAAGGGTTAACGGCCGTGCGGCGCGTTCGCGCTGGATAGCGCTACCCGGGAGGGAGACTGGGGGCGCCCGGGGAGGGAAAGGGAGGGCGACGGGGAGGAAGCGGGTCAGGAACGGGGCGGCGGAGAGGAGGATGGGCGGGGGGGGCTGGGATGCCCCGGGCCGCGGCGATACCCCCCCGGGGTCCTTCCCTCCCCCTTTCTCTCCCTCCCTCCCTCCCCGCGCGGGGCAGGGGTGGGGAGGAGGCGGTACCTTGTACGAGGATCCCGCAGAGGCTGTAGAAGCGCAGGAGCGCTCCGGGCTTCAGCCGCATCCTGGGGGCTCCCCTCGGGCTGGGTGGGCGCCAGGCACGCAGATCCGCAGCCTCTCGCCGCTCCGCTCTCCGGGCGCTTCCTTCCCCCCGCAGGAGCCGCCGCCGCCGCCGCCGCCTCCTCCGCCGCAGTGTCTCCCTCGCTGTATCCAGTGGGGTGAGGAGGAGGAGGAGGACCAGGGTCGCGGGGGTGGATTGGGGAGGGAGGAGGAGGACGAGGAGGGGGAGGAAAGCAGCTCTCCCCGCTGGCTCCGGAGCTACGAGGCAGGTTCAGCTTCTCCCCGCCGAGCAGGTGCCGGCTGCCCCCTCTGGCTTCCCCCGCGGCTGCCGGCGCGCCCGTGTGCCCGTCCCGTCGCGGTGCGGGAAAGCTGCACCGCTCCGCGCCGCTTCCCGGCTGGAGACACAAGGGCAATCACCGCTAGCGAGGCTCCCTTGCCCTAGCTCCGCCCCTTTATGCATGGAGCCCCGCCTCTCGCCCCGCCCCCCGGCGCCACACCCAGGCCCTCCCAGCGCCGCGGCCACGCCCCTGACACCGCCTTGGCCACGCCCCCACCGGCACGGCCCGCCACTCAGGTGGGTGCGTGACGGGCACCAGCTGCTGTCCAATAGGAGGTGCCCAGGCGCGGCCGGGCAGCCAATGGGGCGGTGCCGGAGGAGGCTGGAGGCGCCAGGTTACAAAACAAACGGGCGTTCCGCAGCGCCTTCACCCGCGAGCTCGCGGCCGGACCCTGAGTGACAGCGGAACGGACCAATCGCGAGGAGACACGGCGGCTCTCCAGCCAATAAGCGATGAGTGACTGACGGGGTGGGCGTGGCCGGGCGGCGGGGCGCTGTCCAGACTCGGTACTGAAGTGGCGGCCGGCGGCACGGCCCGCAGCGGTGCCTGCGGGGAGGCGGCAGCAGGCCCATGAGAGCGGCGCTCCCTGCTGCCGCACCGGGGCTGCGGGGAGACCCCCGCCTGCCCGGGGGAGGAGGAGGCGGCGGTGTCCCTCAGCGTTAACACCCGTACCGCTGCTGGAGAGCCCCGGTGGCGGCGGAGCGCTGAGCCGCCTCCCTGCGCGGCGAGGCCGGGCCAAGGGAGGGCCCGCCGCGGACAGCGTGGCGGGAGGGACGGGGAGCGCGGGCGAGCGATGCCCATGCTGGCGGCACGGGAGGGAGCCGGTCGCGGAGCCCGCATGCAGGCGGCACCGTGGATCTGGGGCGTCAACGCGAATCCGGAGTCCCGGAGGCTGCTTCGGATTACGGGGTTGCTCGGGCTGCCACCGGCTGCGGGCCGCCACCGGGAAACCCGGAGCCGGAGCCACAGGCTGCGGAAAGGACCCAGCCGGTTTGCTCCCTGCCTTGCACGGGAGGCTCAGAGCCCCTTCTCATCCCTCTGCTTTTCCTCGCGTCTCCCTGAAAGCAGCAAAAAGCTTGGCTGAGTCGCCGGTATCCACTGAAATTAGCCTTCACGGAGGCAAGAAGACCAGTGAGGTACCCAGACAATGGCAGTAAAGAACTTTTCACGGTGTTGCCTGACCTCTCAGTGGCTTGGAGAAAGTTGTTTTACGTGAAGGCTTTCTTTGTGAGAGTTTGTAGCGTTCAGCTAGTAGTCCTGGGTTGCCTGTGGTCTAAAAGATAAGGTAGGCAATCCAAGATGGCAGGCTACTTCTGCATATTTGCCTTTGTGGTGTTTAGCGTCCACCTTTTGCCAAAACCTCTTAGTGAAACCCGAATGCCTTATTTTTAAGGTGCTGGGTCTGCCTGTAAACAACTATGGAGCAAATTGTGTCGCCTTATATCAGAGAAAGCAGGATTCCCCTGTGCCCAAATGCTTGTAATTATCAGGTGTTTCTCCACTTCTGGTTCCATCCTTTTTCTGTTGGCATTTGCTTTCCAACAGGATGCAGTATGTTTTGCACAGTATCTCTCTCAATTCCCATATTGATGTCCCATTCTTTAACACCGAAGAGCTTTACTGAGATAAACAAGATGAAATATTCTTACCTATAGGAGAGGTTAGCTCTTTAAAAGCTCATTTTTCTGGAGGGTGAATGGTCTCAGATCATTAAAGATGTGCTAAGTTGTCAGCTTCACCTTAAAGAGCTTGCACTGAAGTAGGATCTGGGAAGTTATGTATTCTGCAGTCATATCTTCCACTTTGTTCGTTAGCAAGTGATGATTATGCCTAGCAACAGCTGAGACTGCATCAGGAATTTACAGAGTTCAGGATGGTACAGGATCAAATCACAGAGTTGCATTTTGAAATGCTGTTGTTTGTATGAGATTGTAGCCAATGAACGCGACGTACATCTTCAGGCCTTTAGTATGTTACTTGACCACTACCAAAGAGGTTGCACTGGAATGTCTCCTGGGACAGGGAAATCTGTCTCTGGTGGATGCATAGATACTGGCGTGACTTGGTTTTTATTGCTGTGGAAAAATACAGAATAGCAAAGGTTCTACCACTGTTGTTAGGGGTCAGTGCATTTAAATCTGTAATGAACAGGGAATGATTCTCAAAATGTTTTAGAAGTCTTACAAAAAGGAACAATGGATCATTTCTAAAGCAGCACTAAAAATGTCAACAGATGCTCAAAACTTGCATTTTTTGGGTTGAGGGAGGAAATTAAAAAAGTAGTTCTGTCAGAATAACTAATTTAAACCCTTCACTAAAGCAGGACTGTAATCGACTCTGAAGTCTTTTGCATTAATTACAATAACTGACAGCTCTGTGCTTTTGACAAAACATACTTTTGATTGTAGTCTTGTTCCGGGAAGCATTATAGAAGAAACACAACTGTCTTCCCAGCTTAGCAATTAGAAACTGTGAAAAGAGGTCCTTCAGCAGATGTAGGAATGAAGCACCTATCTGGACATCAAAGGGGTTCAGGTCTTTGCCACATTGTTATGTTTGGAAAAGCTGATGTTTCAGGAACACCAGGTAATGTTTTCTTCCCAGAACACGGTAATATCACACCCTGTGTCAGAAGCATAACCAGAAATGCCAGTTCCCACCATTCTCTACCAGCTCAAGTGGTTCTGAAATGAGATAGCAACAGGTTGGTAGAAGACTGGTTCATGGAGGTGGGGTTAGCATTACTCCGCTTCAGACATCAGAAATCTTTCCTAAACACTAGAAAATTAAACCTGGGATTCAAACCCTACCAATAAACAACTGCAGTGGAGTATCAAGAGGTCTTTGTGCTGCATACACTGAAGTGACTTTTCTGTCTGTTCTTCAAAAAGAAAAAAACAATCCCTGCCAGAAGCCCCTGACTTACTTGACCAACTGTATCTCTGAAAAACTGATTATTAGTATCATTAGAACTGTCAGACATGATGTCATATTTCTTCTGATTAATGCAGCTATGTTAATTTGACATCTTATGTAAATGCAATATGATGCCTTATGACACTCAGTGGCAGCTCTCATCTGAAAGTAACATAAATGGGACAGAACTGAGTAATTGATCTGTGGAGCTGAGGCTCACACACAGAATGGCCAGAAGTCTCATTACTTCCAGACCAAACGGGCAACAGGGACCCTTCAGGAAATACACTTCAGAACAGAGCAAGAAGTTAACCCCTAAAGTATCAACAGGAGATAATGCTGAAAACCAGGTGCAGTAGGTTCCTCTGCGTAACCCAGATACCCATCAAGGTGATGCTTACAAATAATCCTAATGCTAAACAAAGCAAAAGAATCTAATCTCCAAGAATGATTCAGAAAGAGTCTGCAAGTTTTTCTTCTCTGAACTGATAAATAGCAAATTGTCCAGCTGCCCCTATGCTTCAAGCATAGACCTTGTATTACATTGTTCTACCTCGCAACTTTTTCTGTGCTTCTGTTAACTCAAACCCTTCATGTAGCAAAGGAGCTAGCTTTCTTAGTTGTTTTCTCAGTTATTTCCTGTTCATGCTTTTCTAGTGACATAGATTTCACAGGTGTGTAGACACCTCAGATCACCAACCACCTCATGTCCTCGTCTAGCACATGCTCTGCTTGCACTTGGTTTTTCTCCTGATCAACAAGACTTTAGGCTTCTCTCTGAAAAGCTCTACTCCACCTCCTCTGGAAAGAGCCACTGCATTGTATTGGGTCAGTCTACCTCTAGACTTTGCCTTGAAAGACAAACAAAAACTGAAGAGATAATCATTATTTTAATTATGCTCCTTGATAGCATCAGTGGTCAGTGATCAGGGTGTTGGAATGACACCTGAGAAAGGCTTATTGACTTGACAAAACGTTGTGCTCCTTTTGAATTCACCAAAGAGTGGAAGATGTAGAAGGAATTTAAGGAGATACTAACTCCCAGTAGTACAAGCTGTGAAACATAGCTCTAGAAACACTTGTGTTCTATAATACACATTTTTAAGTACATGTTGTATAATCTAGAGGGTAGTGAAGAAGTAGTCAAAATATTATTACAGAGTTCCAACAACAACAAAAATGCCCCATGGGAAATAAGGTATGGAGAAGGCAAGCTGGTAGTGACAGATGTTAGAGACAGATTCTATCCCAAGTTGCAATACCACTAAACACTCACGATCATATCTAAAATAGTAATTTGGAAAGTGAGACTTATTTACATGGGTCAATACAAAAATCTCATGACAAAAGCCCCCATGCAGCTGCCACCTAACACTGAAGAAATATCTGGTTGGATGACAGCCAACCTTGCAGTAACAGGACCTCAATTCT
>JBCJKH010059480.1:0-20974 GCA_039877255.1 Loriculus beryllinus | reverse complement strand
TAAGGAAGGAGTTCTTTAATGTGAGACTGGTGAGGCCCTGGCACAGATTGCCCAGAGAAGCTGTGGCCACCCCTTGCCTGGCAGTGTTGAAAGCCAGGCTGGACAGGGTTTGAGCAACTTGGTCTAGTGGAAGGTGTCCCTGCCCATGCAGGGGGTTGAAATTAGACAGTTTTGAGGTCCTTTCCATGAATCATTCTATGATTCTTTGATTCTATGGTTTTGCCCAGAGCATATTAGGAATCCTCACGTTAGGAAACTCTCAACAGCTCAGCTGCAGGAGTACCATTAGAGGTGGGTGGCAAACAACCGAGGGAGATCCAGAGGGAAACCTCTATCAACAACTTTATTGTTAGGCACCAGGGAAATGGAAAAAAATTCCTCATTCTCTTTTAAAGGTATTTCCTCTGTGGAGTGTCTTGACCAGAATTTTTTAACCATTCAAGATGCACCACAGTTGCAAGCTCGGAATCAGATCCCTCCTTTAGAACCATGAGAAAGCAAGAAAGTAACTTCTGTAGTACAGTACCAGGTGAAAGCTGGTGGCATTGCTGCATGCTTAGAATCTGGAGTGGTTACATCCTTAGACCTATCCAGAAAAGCTCTCTTAATCAAGCTGAAAGGGTACATAAAACTCAGAATCATTAACAAAAAAATGGCGAATTTTGACAACAAGTCAGACACAATTCAATTGAAACAATATTCAGGTGTTTCTACAGTACAGGAAATGTTTGGATCACTTTTTCCCTTCCTCTTACATAGAATTGCAAGCATATCCCAGACACTTGGACTTGGTAATGTGGGCAAGAAAGTAATGCTGCTGACATTAAGTGATAAGTTGACACTGGGAAGTCAAACGGCAGGAGCAAATTAAGGTGGCACAGAAGCTACTGTAGATATTTTTGTTCCTTCAACAATTGTTCAGTAACAATATGACAGTAAAAGAAAAACATAATTCTCCTTATCATACTTAAAGTAAATATCACAAGGATTATGTCTATTTTCCAACCAAAGATACATCAGGTTTAAAAATTTCACTGTAGAAAACAGGAATGGTTCAAATCTCGTTCAATTCTACACTTAACTTTACCTGAAACATCAAAGATGTGGATGGTGTCACTTTTTACACTTCATGGCTGCAAAGACTTTCTCTTTTAATCTGAGTTTTCTATTTTTAAAAGAGGCCTTTTTTCCCTTATTACTGGAGATGAAATGATTAATCTGAAAGTTTGACCTTGTTTGAAGCCAGTGTAGCTCCTCATCCAAAAACCACGGCAGAGGAGCTCACTATGTCCAGTTGACTCTTCAGCTCAAGTAAAGATGTACTGAAGTTTACTGCCTAAACTGGAGTACTTTCTAAAGCAGAATCCTTAATTATCAATGTTAAAAACATTAAAGAGTAAGGAAAGGCTCAGATAACACCTAGGAAAAGTAGGTTGCTGGAGGAAGGCAAAACAGCCTGGCTCCCTCTTGATTCTGACTAGGTCAAAGGAAAAAGTTGAGGCACTGGCTTCTGCTTACATTTTTTTTTCCTTTCATCTTATTGATATCAGGAATACAAGTCCAGCTCTCCAAGACTTTAGGTCCAAGTTCCTCCCTTTGCTTTCCTCCCACCCCAAGACTAGTCCCTTTCCTCTCTTTTATCCGTACAGAGTTATATTCAACTCTGCTTTTGCAAAGGCTTGAGCTGACTCTGTGCAGAAGTAATGGCTAGTTGAAGGAAGATTGAAATGTTTGTTCATTTAAAAAAGCATTCTGGCATACCAGTACATAAAAGGTTTCTAGTTAGATTACAGGAAAAAAAGACATCATCATTCTTCCTGTTTCTTGTTAGGCCCCTGAACCAAATGCTTTGAAATTTGTGCACCTGAAGAAGCAGCTACATCTCTGTTTCAAGAAATTGCCAGGATGGGAATGATTGCTGCTGGTTAACTTCCTTGGAAGTTAGTCAACTCAAGTTTCATGATTATCTTACATAAGGCCTTGTAAATAGTAAATAATGGTCAGGGTTTCAATGCGGGAAGAAGTCTTCAAGGCATTAGCAAGAATCTGGCTGAATACTGACAAAGTCAGGGCCTTCACACCAACATAGTTCCACTGTGGTGCTTCAGCAAGATCTCTGTGAGGTTCCTGGAAAATACATGGGGCTGTTGAATGTAAACTCAGTTGTAAAGGTGAGGTGAGCTACTAGTTCTGAGCAACCACACACATCCATCGTGTACTCAGCCACACTGAACTTCCAGTCTTCAGCCTTCTCCATCTGCTCCATCGATTTCTTTTTACTTATCTTTTTTTTTAAGGCTCCAGTTATGTGCAAATCAAATGTGTCTGTTTCTTTAGGTCCATTAATTATTACATTCCATTTACATTTTCTGTTTACTTTTTCCCTTCTCTATGGAAGCTATTGAAGGTCTGATGATTCAGAATGCTCTGGGAACACTATGTGGCTTTCCTTCTTGTTTGCCCATTGTAATGGAGCTCATTTTTCAGTGGAGGTTTCCCATTATTTCCAGGAAAAATGTGGTCAAACCCATGTACTCCCAAACCTTTTGATCTCCTGAATCCTCTTCATACCCCAGATAAAAAAGTCAGTGATTAAGACAGAGTTCCTAAAAGGACACATAGTCAGGTTTCCCTTTGACCAAAATGGTTTCCCAGTGAATCAAACCTTTCTCAGCTCAGGGGGGGCTTGACAATAGACCCTGAAAAGATGGATAGAGCAATTGTCCTGCTTAGTGATCCACGAAAGGAAAGGAGTCCTTAGTGAAGGGAGACCTACACTAAGTCTGACCTGACACTGCAGGAGTAAGACAATAAAAGGTCAAGGAGACTAACGAGAGGAAAAATGCAGACAATAGGTGCCACAGCTAGCATACAGCTCCTGCCATGCAGACTATGGGGCAGCAACGTTAACTGCCTCAGACATGTGAAGGGGAAGTGAAGCGGAAAGAACTTGAAGTTTCCTTCTTAAGAATTGTGGCCCAGCATCTTCAGGATTTACCCAGGCCTCACAGAGAGGTCAAAGTGATGCAGCTAGACCTGAGATGAATAAATTATAAAGATTATCTAATTGGGAAGGAGAAAAATATAGATGTATTTTAGACCGAACAGAAAAGGTTATAACTTGACAGTTGGGATCTGCAGCAAGTTCCCAAGGCATTCTGTGGGAGGAAGCAGAGAAAGATTTTCTCTATTTCTGTTTTAAAATTCTCCAAAGCTTGATGTCCACATACATGGAGACTTGCAACCGTTGTATTTTTATTCTGTATGAACAAAAAGGTTCCTAGTTTACACTTTGACACTATCTGGGACTCAAGTGAGCTTCCTTCAAGTGCCCAGCAATTGTTTCTTTCTGTGTGTGAAAGAATCCTGGTCCTTGTGATGGGTCTGGAGACAAAAGGAGAAATCTCTGTGGCTTCTGCGTGCATCCGTGTCGTCAATGGCATCTCTATTATAACTTCTTTGGAACTGGGCCTTGCCTTGTTAAAAGGAACAGCCCCTTCTTACTTAGGTCAGACAACTACTCTGAATATGACTTTTGCATGCCTACACCAAGAAGCCACTCTCAACAACTCACACTTAAAAAGCCTCATCAGAGGAAGAACATCTCCCTAAGCTGTGTTTGTCAGATAAATAACTGAGCGTTTTTTCCATTTCAAACCACATTTTTCATCTTTTTAATGACCTCATCTTTTGACAGCAGACATCATAAGCACTGAGATTTATCACAGTATCACTTCTGTGATAGGAGCTGACAGATGCAATAAACATTTTCTCATCCCTAAAAGCAAAATAATGCAGTATTTCAAAATTCAACAGGTTTAAGGAAGATAACTTGCTTTGCTTTGGAACCTTGCACAAAAATAACGCTTTCCCAGCACTGCTAGAAATCAGGTGTAGCTGAAGAGAGAGGAATTGGATGGTAGTATTGGTTAGAGGATGGTATGTGGAAATTGAACAGCACACCCGGGTTATAATCCCAGGTCAATTGCTGGCTTGTGTGATCCCAGCCAAAGCCTGAGCGCTCCCTCTGCCTCAGCTTCCATATCTGGAAACTAAATTCAGTTTCTTAAGGACCTTTTTGGATCTTGGGTTAGAAGTACAGCAGATTATTATTTTCATCTATTTATTTTATTAGATGTATATCAAAGGAAGAGAAAATTTAAGAAGCATGTGTTAGTAGAGGCATGGTGTGAATTTCACCGGGCATTAGACAACTACTGAACGTTACAACTTAAGAGTAAAATACTTTTCCTTATTCTGAGATGATGACTGAATCAAAACCAAATTCTTTTGAAAGCTGTCTCAATTGGAAACTATTAGGTAATTTCTTTGGAGAGTGAAGAAGAGATAGATAATATTCCTCCTACAATTACTGAGTCTTCTACAAATGAAAAGATCTCTTAACATTCCAGTGATGACCCCAGACATTGATGAAAGCTGTGTTTCTCATCTGACCTCTTCTTTTTTAAGTTTCCACCTGTGTAACTCTGTATTATTTATTATTATTAGCTCTATAGAGTATAACACTTACAGAAAAATGAAAGGCAGACTTCTCGTTTGAAGAACTTGCAGTTTAAGGAACTCTATTCCCCCAGTTTTACCTCCATTAGTGCTGGAAGAAATTCTGTTCAAGATCAAAGTGTAAAGTGACGCATGCTACTAAAGCCTGTGAAGTCACAAAAGCACAAGCAGAGAGGGAGTAGGTATTTATGTTGTGCTATGAATGAAAAAAGGACTGCAGTGCCTAGATTTGCTGAGCATATGGTTTTGACCAAGCCAATCTGATCTGTAAGCTTGATCAGGGATTCAGGATAGAGTGAAACGCAGACAATTAAATGCTTGCTCAGAACGCAGTTTCTAAACCATAGTCTGCAATCCAGGCAGACACCTCACTAGAGGCACTGGGTGTTAGAGTAGCTCCCTGGGCACTTTGGTCCAAAGCCAGTGAGCACTGGAGTTCTGAACTTACCACTTGTACTTACCAGGAGTCAGCAACCACACATATCGAGACAGAAAAAGCAGCAGACTATCTGCTTTGGCTCTGGGGACATGTAACATCTAGCAGTTTATGGTCTACGATGGAGAAGATAATGACCACTAATCTAGCCTCAAGTGTTGCGCACAGCTCCACACAGTTGTTGTCACAAAGGGATGTCTCTGCGCTAATCTAGATGCACCTGGAGTTTGCCTCTGCAGTGAATCTCCTAGTTGTTCCTCTTGCTGTGCTTTGGTTCACACTGCAGAGCACATGGACTTGATTCCTTTCAGATCCATACAAACCATGAGGTCCATTCCAGTTCCAGGAGTGAACCTAACTTACATACCAGTGGGACTAGACTACTTCTGGTCCAAAGTAAAATCCCTAAAGCACTGGAAGCATGGAGGCTGGGACCTTAGCTCCAACATTTTTTCTGGACAAATCTGCTTCTTTCAGGAGTCAGTACTTGCTAGTGGTGACATGGCTTCAGCACACTTCCCTGCAGCAGTGCAGCCACCAGCGATTGCACTGGAACACCATGGCTCTGAGCTGAAGATTGACTTCCTCCACCCTGCTGTCTGGCAGATCGTTTCTCATCAGGTAGAATTGTTTCATCTGGCCTTCTCTTGGTTGCTAAGAGCTGGGGCCACAGCCCAAATTTTCTTAACTGCCACACATACTACAAATATGATTCATCCATCTAAATGTAAGGTAGGTATACGCCTAATAGCCAGTGAATCATGTCATAGAAGTGCCTGGTTTTTTTCCACTGACTTTGCTCAGATAGACTAATGAGGACCAGCTAAAATGTCGTGGAACCACTTCCACAGCATGTCTGTTATCTCCATTTTTCAGATTATGTCTAATAGGTTTAATAAATAGTTCACAAGATGTGGAAGGGAATAGTAATTCTTCTAATCATTCTACTGGCCAGGTTTTTAGTCAATGTTTTTGTATTACAGTCAGTAATTAAAAATTCTTAACATCATACAGGTGCAATTCACATATAAAAATAGTGTATCTTGGCTCCTCTGTTGGTGATAAGGACCCCTGTGAAGTTCCATTCTGATCATCACTGATTTTTAATTGAGCTTTATTAGCCATTGAAATAATGTCCCAAAGTTTATAACTTATTTTCCCTCACTGGAATATTTTAAATCAAGATGATATCTGTTTCCAAAAGACATGCTCTGATTCAAACAGGGATGAATTCCAGGGAACTCCGGCGGCCGGCATGCTGCAGCAGCTCACTGTGGCTCATCACAGCTTGCTCATCTGCAAGCTGCTAGTGGGAATCAATGTGCTTTTTCCATGCAGGATGCTGCTCTGAAGGACCAGAACAGCACTGAAGGTGGGTGCAATGAAGCAGGAGGCTCCGCTGTCCCCAGACTCACAGGATGACCATCACCAGAATTCTGGTTTCAAAATCATCCCAAGGAATATCACACGTGACATATCATCAATTTGTTCTGCGGAGGCAAAGAGATACAATCTTTAATTGTATTTATTTAATAATATTTTCTCTCCTTAATAATGTTTAATCTTTAACATATTTTCAAAAGCTTTGCTTAATTTCTCAGGAGGAAAGAGTTTGTTAATAAAAATGGAAATTTGCTACATAGGGACATGTATCATTTTAAACAGTTGGGATGCTGAACATTTTGCTGTATTAAGTCATAAATTTGGGCCACATACTGCAATCAGTCTGCTTTAGACTCCTGATGATGTGAGTAATGTGACTGCCATATATAGGTCAGCTACAAAATTAGCTAATATTTAAAAGGAGCTGTATTCAGAATACATCATGATTTACAGGGCTCCCTTAAGACCATACCCCCAAACATGAGTATTTTTTTTAACTGAACACGTGAATTGCTATGTGTTTTGAGAGCTACGTGAACTGCTTCAATAACACAATGTTCTCCACCAGCTTTTGGCCAATACCTGGCATGAATATCACTCCTAGGATTACCCTGAAAAATGAAGAATAAGTCATACCCATCGGACAGATTGTGAGGTGGGTGGTGCCATATTAACCAGCTCAGTTCTTCTCAAATGTTTCTGACACTGTGGCCCTCAGTAAAAGGACAAGACCAGGTTGCCATATAAATTGCCATATAGAGGTTAATTATTCACATGCCTGCTCATGCTCACCATTCCTGTTTGGTTCTCATTCATCCCCCTGCTTGAATTTGTTTGACATTCCCTTTTCTCCCTTCTCAATGGCCATTTTTGCCCCTTTACTCACAGTTTTATGATTGATTACAGATCATCTATCATCTAATATCTATCATGTTTATTACTGTGACTAGATATATATATACCATTACTGATAGCTTATATTCCTCTAGCACATTCCACTTACTTCTTTCAATGCTTTTTGTATGCACTAACCAATGAAACATCTCAATAACCTTGCTAAGCAAGGATGGCTCTGTCTGCTTTACATGTAGGTCAGCTACTCTGGGATACGTTACAGTTCATGACTTGCCCAAGGTTACATAGGAAATGTGTGGCAGAACTCAGAATGGAAACCAGATTTCACGCTCTCCTGCCTTGACAACAAGGTTATCCTTTCTCTTTGTGACACTTTTGGGCAATTCGTATGTATCTACACATATGTTTCAAATGAGGTAAATTTCCATGAACTTAGTGTTTTGAACAAAAGTGGATGTATAAATGACAAAGGGCTAAATTATTGAAAAATGGCAAAAGCTGCTTGGAGATTTGCATACCTGGTCACAGTACTTGTATACCTAAATAGCTAATTGATTACATGCATAATCGTAAGAACTGTGCATTCAGTTTTCTGAAAATGGAGACCAAAATGCACAGAAGGGTAACCAGAGAAAAGGAGAAGGAAAAAGTTTAATGTAATACATATGTACAGTGAGCATGGGCTTAAGCCATAAAGGATGCCGTAACTGGGCCCGGTTTTGATATATGCAGTTCACAGATCTTGCTGTGCACATGGTCACCCTGATAAACCACCTTAAGAAGTGTCATAGCTTGATTTTCCTTCCTTGACTAAATAGTGAGTTTCCTCTTAAGAGAACAAATAGGTATGCTCATCACTCTCTTTTGTGTCATTTGTTCACCTTTTTAAAATAAACACAGGAAATTTTGGGATTTTTAAGACTGTTTTCTGTTTGAAAATGGCTTATAAATTTAACCCCGTGATGCTTAGAACTTTATTCAATAACGGTGCTAAGAGGCGCTGAGCACAGTGGCTCAGGGAGGCACAAAGAGATATCCACAATGAGAGCATCTCCTCAAGAACTCAATATATTCCTTGCCAAAATAAAAAGTTACGGAAAACTTGCATTTAGAAACACAGTGGCAAATATATAGTAATAAATCAGGATGTAAAATAAGTAATATGTAATCAGTGTAAATCAGGACATCTTGCTTGCATCCCAAAGCTGAGCTGTGGTGCTTTACACCAAGAGGGGATCTGGCCTTTAGCTTTCGAAGTGGCAAAACCCCATGTTTTCATTTGCAGCATGTCTGGGGCAGATAGAAAAGCCTTTAGGCCTGAAGGTCCTCAGTGCTGGGTTTATGTTTTTTGCTTCATTGAGTCCATTCCTCTCTGATTTGATAATGAGAAAAAAAGTGTGCTGTTAGCAGCTCCTGAGCAACACTCTGCAAGTCTAGAAAAAGGAAAAATCTTTAACAAGAATTGAAAGGAAATCATTGATTTATGGCAGGATCTTCAGCTAACCATAGATTAATTAAAAACCAATACAAAGATGAACATGGGTTGAGAGATGAGAGAAGATTGAATTTTGCCAGAAGCAGGACTGTTCCTGGGCTGGGGCATGTGGGTGGAATGATAATAACACCTGGCCATCTGCATACTGTGCAAAAAAACCTTGTGTTGGGAAATGAGGAAACGTTACAAGGAAAATGAAACCAGCAAAGTATCAGCAGCTGTTCATTCTGGAGATGCTGTTCACAGCAAAACATACGCATGTAATTCTGTTACATCATCTATATAGGTGTGTTTTTGTCCTATTTATAGAGTTAATACAACAACATGAAGGTAATCAGGGAATGCCATGCAGCCAACATATTTTAGGAGTTATAACAGGTATCTCTTGGCACATGGAAAGAAAATAGAGGAGAGGGAGGATCTATCTTCAGTTACAGGGGTGGCAGTGACAGAGCTGCTCAGAGGAAAGGACAGCTAATGGCAATCCTCAAAGGCCCAGAGCACTGTTGGCCGGCAAGGCATGTTCGTGAACTAAAATTTGGAACAGTCCGAGAGGGTGACAACAGAAAGATGATGGAAGGCTTGGAAGAAAGGAATTAAAAAGGAATATCCTCTCTCCTTCTTCCTCACCTCTGTTTTCTACTAGGAGAGCATTTCATGCCCAAGCTGCCTAGCCGCAGGGATGCATGAGCGCTGCTTAAATCTCAGAGAGGTACAAACACTCACATGCAACCCCCTGCAAAAACGGGAAACTGTATCACACACCTCCCCCCCCCCCATTCTAGTTGCATTCCCGTTCTTTGCCTCCTTTCTCTAGGCTAGCAGAGAGGGCTGGGGGGCACGGGTGACCTCAGTGGGGTCAGGCCTCTAATTCTGGTTATCTCCCCTCTGCCAGACCTTCAGAGACAAGCACAGCTGCTGCTCCATCAAGGCCTGCTTCTCTCCCTGAGGCACAGGAGATGCAACAGTGAAGAACTGCTGTGAACAGCCGCTGCTGTCTTAGCCCCTCTCTGTAACGAGCCCTGCCAGACAGGTCCTAGCACAAGACCTCCATGTGCCATGGTTTTATTTCTTTTTTATTCACCAGGATTTCTTCTGTTAATCTGTAATTTTTCTATTTATTGTTAGCAATAAAGTGTCTTGAAGATAGGTAGGAAGCCAAAGTCCCAGCCCTGAAGATTCCCTAATGGAGACATGAAGTTGTTGGCAGAGCATCTGAGGCTGTTGTGGAGAGCAAAGCAGCTGCCCAGCTTCTATGTTCTCAACACACACAGCTTCAAATGGATAGAGAGCAAGGAGGTAGAGAGCATGCACGCCAGGGAGTGGAAATGTTACCAGGTTTTAAATGTGGGTTCATTCCCATGCACTTTGTGCACTAAACATTGGCTTTCTTAATCATTTAATTCTTTTAATTTGTAGAGTGGAGGATTTTATGAAGCTGGATATTGTGGCTGTGTTGATGAGGCAGTAATAATTTGGAGCCACAGTTATGAAGAGCTATTTAGTAATGGTGAGTTTATACTTTTGGTTATTGTGTGCATTCATTTTCTTATGGTTTTGCAATTACTTGTATTGGTAACAGTAAGTTTATGAACAAGACTTCATTGTTGTCTTCATATTAAAGAGCAATATAGTTTGCAGAGCAATTAGAGGAGATATTTTTCTTTATAAGCTGCCTTACCACTCAAACATAACTAGACGATCTTAAGGTCCTTTACATCCCTAACTATTCTATGATTCTATGTAGGCTGCTTTCAATAGGAAAACAGTGCAATACACCTACTAAGGTCAAGAGATTGTATTTTACAAAGGGGAATAGAGACCGTGTGTTCCAGCTGTTCAGCCAGCCTTCCATACATTTTAACAGTGAACCTACCATGTAGCTTATAGTAGGGGAAAGATGAATTAGCACAGGACCCCAGAAGAACAACTTATGTTGGACAAATGGTGACAGAGCTACTGGAACCTCTCATTTTTGCTTCATTTCAGTTCAGTCCTGTTGTGCTCATCACTCTGGTACCTGAGTACCTTGTCTATAGTCACTACCTGCCTATACAAAAACTTGATTTTTAGACTCTGGAACTACCAGTAGCACATCCTTTTTAAATAAATAGTCGAACTCTGGTATTTCTCACAGATTCACAGAAAGGGTGAGGCTGGATGGAACCTCTGGAGGTCATTTTGTCCAACGTCCCTGCTCAGGCAGGGCCACCTACAGTAAGTTACCCAGGATTGTGTCTAGACAGCTCGTGAGTATCTCCAAGGATGGAGAATCCACAACCTCTCTGAGCAGCCTTTGTCAGTGCTCAGTCATCCCCACTTCTCAAATAGAAACTTGTAATCCTAAATCCCTCTGCAAGTCCAGCAAAAATGTAATTTTTCAATTTTCAAATCTTTGCACCCTGTTAACTTATCCCCGTGCCAGTTCCAAGGAATTCCTGGTAGCTACTGGAATATTACAGACTTTACAGAGTTGTTGGATAAACAGCTACAGGCATGAGTTTAAAATCTCCTAAAAGTCCTGGTGAAATTCACTGTGCTTTAAAACACCATTCATTAACTGCCATGAAGAGATCCCACTGGATCCCAAAAGCAGAATATCTTTATCCAGGCAACACACTACTGGACCTCAACAGTCCTGGCTCTGTGGTTCCACTGCTCCAGATAGCTCAGGTTTCCATGTGCCATGTCCTGCTTCAGACATTCTCTTTGGTGTCTTTAAAATATTTTCCTTTAGTCATTAGTAATGAGTCTTTGGAATGCTAAGGAATTGCAGTAACACATGAGCATCAAACTTCAGTGTTTTTCCTCCCCCTCCTATCGCACTGTATTATGAAAGCTAGAATTAGGGCTCTCTCAGTAACTTCATGGTGAGAAACAAGAAATCAATGAAAGAGGAGCTGTGTTTGATCACTTGGCTAACAAAATAATTACTCACTGAGCAAACCTTGAAAGTTTTTTCCTTGAGTGGAGGATCCCAGCAGTGGAAAAAAGGCATTTTTGAAAGAGCAGAGGGAAGTTCGCACAGGTGGTATGAGAGAGCTGGCATTGTGCTCGAAGATGTGGTAGGGCACAGGAAAAGCTGCCCTAGATAGAATGGACAAGATGCTGGATTTAATTTAGGCGTGCTATTGACATTTTTTGTTACTGGAATGAAGGGAGCCACAAGTCTGCAAATGAAGCAACCCAAACCCTTCACCACCAATCATGGTGTGTAGCAAAAGTGCAGTGGCTCGGCATTTCCAGGCTTTGATTTCTTTTTACTCTGTCTTGCCAGATTCTGGAGTGCTTTGTCACCTATTTAGTTGCTTAAAGATAGCATTTAAAGTACAAAACATCAGCCCAAGCCCAGTATTGAAGCTGTAAGGACTTAAAAAATTCCAGCCATTCCTTTGGTTTAGCGACTATAAAGTTGTTGCAACAGTTATCATCTGTAGTGGTCACAAGGAAGTGACATTGTCCAATCAAAAAACCCACCCCAAGTCAAGCCACTTAACAAGGACATACTTTAAACGATGGCTTGACAGCTTTTTTCCTACTTTGTATGAACTGACCAAGTTCAGTTGTTTTTTAGAAGCATTTGGAGGTGTTTGGGGAGTTTTTAAAGTACAAGAGAAAGTGGTGACTAATATACCATCCTCCTCCTTGCTTCTGAAAATGTGCTTTCTCATAAAACTACTGGAAGAACAGAGAGCTATGGTTAGTAACTCCTTGATAAAGCTGGATTAAGATTTTTCTTTATTTATGTTAGCAATAATCATTGTGCTTTAGTGGCATTTGAAACAGCTGGAACCTTCTGTTTCAGCTGATGTTTTGATATGTCATTTTTTTCTTGGACTTTGGTCCTGATTTTCTGGTCTGTGTGAAACAGGCAAACCATTTATGTATCTCAGAGGAGTGCTTTTAATTTAGGAATTTAGAGAATTATCAAAGGCGGTTGTTTTCAGTGTCTGCCACTCATTCAAATGCCTTAGTCACTAAGGGCTAGGTTAGAAAACAGATTTAGGAAGAGAAGTTGGTACAGAAGTAAAATTGAAGCACTGTTTCTTTAAACTAAAACTAAACCCTGAAAACCCTCACTCAGCTAATGCCTAGCTCCAAAAGTGCTTAAACAAAATAAATACAAGCTTTTTCCCCAGCTTTAAAGTATCCCAGTTTTGAAGGCACACGCTCAAAGGCACCTGAGGCTCAGTAGTGAGATACCACATACATGACCAAATTCCTGCAAGAGCTCTACACCAGGAATTCTCTTGCTGGAGAAATCCAGCTGGGAGATGCCACTGTCATCTGAGGTTGTTGTCCAGGGCTGAGTGAATGTCTGCATCCACAAAACTGGAAAACATGTAGATGGAGCATCTTTAGTTACAGCAAATTGGGGCTGTCTGGAATGCCACAGGAAGGTGTTGGAAGGGATACATGGACTGCAGTGGCTGATTACTTTAACTCTGCTGGGTGTGTTACAAACCTAAGCGGTAGATTAGATGACAAGTTTGTTGTACAATGGCATCAGTTTCTAAACTTTTCATGCTGCTGCTTATCTCCTGAGATCACCTGCCTCACTGGACAGGGCTTCCAGGGTAATTGGAGTCTGAAAGGAAAACAGCATAAGCTGTGGCATTGCAAGAACTGGCAACTGTTCCTGAGCCAGCCACAGTACTTAACTAATCCTTGGCTTTTGCTTCCAGGTTGCAGAGAGTGAAAAGCTGCTGATTTTATAACTGAAGGTCTAACTGTTGAGGATAAAACCTCTGGAGGTTGCAGAGCAAACCGATTATTTTATAGGGGCAATCTGAATATCCAGAGGACCTGAGGAACTCTGTAAAGGGAAGTAAAAGAAAAGCTTTTATGACCTATCTGGTGCTCTGTAACAAAACATTGGCCATAGTCTATGATTTCAAAGTAAATTATTTGGGAAAATAGGCTTGAGACCTGCAAATACTAATAGGAATGCTATGTATGTTGAATCCTTGAGATCTTACAAACATGGCTTATCTATGCTATGTCAGAGCACAGGATGAGTTTCACCAACTGGAGCAAGTGGTAATTGTGACATCAAACTGACTTTCCTTTAATCTATCATATTTTTGCTTTCATTTTGTTCCACTTCTCCAATATACTCTTCCCCAAGCTTTTGTGTATAAGTTCGGACTTATCTGTACCATTGGGAAAGTGAAAGACTGAAATCTTCTCTCTGCTGTATGTGAAGGATCTTGTGTGAGGACTAACTGGAGAGGCTCAGGCCTGACCGGGCAGAGGTAATGTTGGCATGAAAGGGAAGCAATCAAAAGGAAGTACTGATGATATCTATCACCGCTGATGTCTGTGTAAATAGTTAATAGATAAGGTGTCAGGAGATAAGTTCTCTGAGGCAAATAAAATTCCTTCTTTTTGTTCACTGCAAATGGTTTCCTTTGTAGAGTCCTTTGCATCAGCTCTTGACAGCATCAGTCCTTTATAGGGTGTGTGCTTTGGCTCCTTGTTATGCAGGTTTGCATGGCAGGGTTGCCATAAGGCTCAGCTCTTGCCTCTTAACCTGTAGCCCACAACATGCAGCATCTGAGTTTGGTTCTTAGAGATACCACTTTTCTTTCAGGTGCAAAGTTAGTAAGTATTACCCAAGACTTTTCCACTTTGAGATGTGGCTGCAGCGATGCACTCTAGGCCAGAGCAGAGCTGAACTTTCTGTAGAGTGCATTGGGCATTGCAGATGGAATGATAGCTACCCAGTGGTCTTCAAAGTTTGGGAATCTTAGGTCCACTGGTAATTTATGCCTCTCCAGCCCCAAATGTAGATAATGACCGTGTGTTATATTTGCTGTGTGAATGCAGAACTGCTGCAGAACAGCAGGCTATAATAAAACTTGAGGAAATCCATATCCCACTGTCATTTCATACTGGATATGAGGTTTGACCATACTGCAGTGTGGGATGTGTGGCAGCTTTTGTACAGGGCTAGCTTGGAGGGCCTTTATGGATAAGATATTGGGCACAGTCAGAAAGAGAAGCTAATGACAAAATGTTCTAATCAAAGCCCAGTGAGTTTCAGACTTTTCCTTCTCAATGTCTTATGGTTTTTATTTCCACTCCCAATGAAAGCACTAAAACAATACAGAAAACTATTACAAAGCATGACCAACAAATAATTGTTGGCCAATCAACATTATTCGTTTGAATAAAAGCAAGATTTTCAGTCTAGATCTCAATTTGAAATAACATGGAAAATAGGGGGGAAAAATTGCAATGCAAGATGGCATTCCAAAAATGTAGTAACATTTAATTTTCAGCAAGGTGATTCCTTGGCTTTTCTCTTCAAAAGGAACATGAGTCTAGATCATCACACTTACACAAATGTTTTGTCTTCAAGAATTGGCAGGTTTGGAGAGTCTGACTATAACTGTAAAATACCTAATGATATCTTAGCATGGTGATCTAATCCCAATGAGTTTTAAGTGTTGCTAAGAACCCAGAATATCCAAAAATATCTGAAATGGTCCTACAGAGAAGTTTGTTGGTTTTTTTCCCTTGGTCAGCCAGAGTATTTGCATGGACAAAATTATAATAAGGAAAAGAAACATTAGAGAGGTTGCACAGATTTTTCTCTTGGTCTAGAACTTGTCTTTATCAGAAGACGTTTTTTAACTGAAATGGACCAAGCCACAGTGCTGCATTACTTTGGACAGTCTGTGGTAGCTCACATGAATTTTCACAGGCTAAGCCTGAGGAAATCTTTAGAATATTTTCTATCCAACTGAAATGGTATTCCAGAAGAGCACTCACTTATGGAGGAGGTAAAGACTGTTTTCTGATCAGCTTCAGCTGCAGCTGATTGCATTTTTAGCATTGATTTGCATGGCAGATTGTGTAGCACTGCTCCCTACTGCTTGACAGGAGGAGAGAATTCAGGCCCCGTGGCTGCCCGCTGGGATTAGACCCCCAATGACACCTATGGTTTTACAGCAGCAATTAACCTCAACAGTAGCTTTTGGAATCAATGGAAATTAAATGCAGATAACAGGCATTAATTGAACAGTTATTGGAAATAATTTAAATTAGGTAGAGTTGTGACTTAGTTAATGGAAATTAATGACTACCATTTGGGTTATAAGCACTGCTGGAATGCAACAGAAGTCAATACAAGCAGTTACAAATGGCTGAGATAAGGAAGTACTTATTGATATTAGTGATCTTCGATATTTTCCGTTGGAACTACGATCTGATACAGACCATATTGCTGTGGACTTCATCTAGAGTACAGGGGTAAGAAATCATTACTAATATTATAGATGCAAAGTGTCACTAATCTGGTAATTAGCTACACTGGGTATTGAAATAATTAATGCTGTAGATCATTCTTAATTATAGTCTTGTATTTACAGACCAACTGGAACCGAGGCTGTTATTGATTAAAAGAGGTGCCATATTGCAGACTTTTCTAACCCTGTAACTATATTGTTCTTGAATTTCATACAGTGTAGCTTAGATTTTTACATCTGATTTGAATTATTTGAATGTCTTAAAGATCTGTGTTCCAACCAGATGCGAGAAATTACTTTGGTTTGGAAAGTTTCAAGGAAGTACCACCAAATAATGAGGTAAAAAGCAAACTCTCTATTATTTTTTCCCCTGCATCTTCAGTGGAAAACAGAAAACAAAACAAAACAAAAGTATCCCAATTTATTAATATGATTTGGGATCCTGTCAGGAAAATGTTCTCTATTTGCTAAGTTTCTTTATCATTTTTCCAGCCCAAGGTTATATGCTGGACTTGATAAACCTCTGAAATTGAAAAAATTAAATATTTCTATGCATGTATTACTATTTACTGTGCTTTTTGCATGTTCTGTCACAAAGCCAATGCTTTAGCTTTGCAGCATTTTTGCTAGTTAAGCACTGCAGGCTAATAATTGCAGTAATTGCCTGTACTGCTAAAATACATATATTCTAGTTAACCATACTAAACTCACAATTTTTTGCTTGTCATTAAAATTCTGGATTTTTTATTTAACTTGGTTATTTAAAAAAAAATAATTCTAAATTTAATTCAGCGTTCCATTAAATAGAAGGATGTTACCTCTTTAAGAGAAAGACTATGTGCTACTTTTGTACCTCATTTTGTTTTGTTGTCTTGGTGGAAATACTTTATCTCTCAGAATGGGTTTTGTGTTGCAAAGTTGTGCGAGAAAGATTAAAAACATTCTGGTTTTCGAAATATTCTGTGACACGTAGAGAAAACCCTCTATTCCTGTGAAAGGTTCATTAGTGAACTGGAATGGCTGCTAGAAATTGACCACAGAAAGAGCATGAAAAAAGCAAAGTGAATTTATCTACAAAGGGTAAATACAGGTTGGAAATTTCTTTTGGAAATACTTCTAAAGCTCTGTTGAACATACCACTGGAAAAAAAAAATTAACTAGGTTGTTATGCCATATACAATGTTTAATAATGGTATGTATTTCAAGCTAGTGGTAAAAACAAAGGAACTGTAACAAGCAGGTTACTATCAGCTCACAAAGGTACCATCTTCCTTATCTGTGAGAAGTCCATTGAGTACAGAGACCACATTTCAAGTACTGAAACGACTGGAAAATACAACTGGCATTATCCCTTTTAATTATACCTAGTGATTTGTTTCAGGATTTATAATTCTGACCTTGATATGCTATAAACAGAATTTAAAAGGGATTAAGGTTGGTTGTGTGTGACAACCCACCTTAACATAAACTCTGTCTGCAAAAAGATGCCAGGTTACAGAACGCTGTCTATCCATTACTATGCTGCTTCAGAGAACTCCTCCTGCCAAGTGACAACTGATCATCCTATGAATAAGCCTTCTCAGGATATAAAACACTGTCTTACCAAGAACATCAACATCAGCACTATTTGGGACTGACAGATGTGACATGTGCAAGTTCAACGAGCAAGTGGCAAAGCACCAGTAGAGAGACCCCCCATAGGTGCCTCAGCCATTCTGAACCCCATGACCACAGGAAGGCAGAGGCTTGCTAACACTGGCTGACTTGTGAGCTTGGAAATGGGCAGACTCCTGAGGGTCTTCTGCAGCCAGTGGAGGCTGGTTCCAGCCTGGAAGACCTGTTAAATGCCCAGACCTTACACACAGTATGCCCACCCTGGCTTTCAAACTGGCTTTGAGGTGATGTCAGCTCACAATGAAAAAGCTGCCTCTACATCTGCCATGTACCTTTATGTCTGAAGTAGAAACCAGAAAGGTACCAGCATCTCTACTCCCAACAGAAACAAAATGCTATGAATTAGATATTTTTCCTACATGCAGCTCTCAGATGAACTTAACTGCCTAAGACCTGGTCCTGATGGTGGCTCCTGTCCAGCTGGAAATCTGGGGAAAAATGGCCATTTCTTCTTCAAATTCCTTTCTGCATACCCCACACATACATACACACACACAGAGTTGTGAAGTGGTTACATCCTGGCTGAGGGTTTTGTTACAGGTTGGGTTAAGTAAGCCTTGTTGAAAATGGTAGGTGTAACCACCACCCTTCTGAGCTCCAGGAGACGGTTCAGCACACGTCTTTGCCCAAAACAAAGGCAAGGTTGCTCAGGAATGTAAAAGGTCTGGGTGGGGAGCCTGGTTGAGTTTGTTTTGGGTAGGGAAGCATGTGGAGAAGAGAGCGAGCAGATTGAGCAGCAGAGATGGAGCTCAGGAACAGACTGGGAGGAAAGGAAAGCAGTCTATAGGCACCCTGGTGCGCAACTTTGGGAGGAGCTTGGGGAGAGGGCTTTCGGTCACAGGTTTGCTGGAAAGACCTTGGGAAGACAAACAAGGAATCCTCCCATTACGTGAGTCAGGGCGCTTGACTTAGTAGTGGTTTAAAAGTGAACAGCCATATCTTCAGTCCCATGCACAACTGTAACTGTCATAAGTAATAAACAATTGTGAGTAAAACACACAAGAGAGAAAGAAGAATCAACAGATCTGCTCACCTATATTCTTAAAATGATGCCTTGCCACTACCTTTAACCATTAGAGAGTTTTGAATGACTGGTTATTCATTAGGCCAAACCAAAGCCAAGTAAAGGAGTCCTTATGGGTCTGTTTTTCTATGAATTGAAAGTCACAGGCTAAACAAATGATTTGAAAATTCTCAATCTTTACTTGAAGATTATCAGCAGTGAATTTGGTAAGTTCTGTTTACAGCCAAAACAAAGAGTCTAAGACTTTCTTTAGTCAATAAAATATTTGATCGATCTGATAACAAACACTGAAGCAGGCCCTGGGCTGCTTATTTAAGCCACAGTTGTAACAAGAACTTGCAAGATTACCTGTGGTAGGACTGCAGATGTGGGTACTCAGAGATGTTGTTAGGATTTCCAAACTTATATAACTGAACTTTAGTTCTATATATTTCAACTGGGGCCAGAGTCCTTATCATTGCAGAAACAGGGATTTATAGCACTTTATTCCCTTTAGCATTCATGTAGAAGGCTATGGAGCCCTCGCTCCTAGACTTGCTGATATAAAGATAATCATCTCTGCAGTGAACTTCCTAGTAACCACGTCCTCCTCCAGCTGGAGGCAATGGAAATGCTATCCCTGCCTGCAGAGGTAGTAAATTTTACTTCTAACATTTTTTATGACGCCTCTTTCTGGAGCAGATACATTTACTTGAGCATTTGTTACTAATTGCCTGTATCTTTTGGGTAGGATTATTGTTAGATGAGACTTGTAATGTATTTCTCATGGTTCAACAAACAAAATATTGTGGAAAGGAAGGACTCTATGTTGAGTGAATCTCTTAAATATTGAATTTGTTTGTCTCCTTTTGTCTTCCTTTTTATTATCCATCCATTTAAAAAGAAGGTGTTTATAATGTGAGGTTTGGCAAATAGTTCATGAAAGTAAATTTTATTTTCTTTTTTTTATGCTACAGAGAGAGGGGAGAGAGAAATCCCATCATTTCAGCATCTTTCACACTAAGTTACAGCTCAGCATGACTTGAAATGACAGAGATACCAACACCAAGAATAAGATCATGCAGGGGAAATGCCAGTCGACCCCTCAGAGCAGCACTATTAGTAGCACCACTGTTTACTTTTCCTGAAATCAATTCCAAGGGGATGGGGCTTTGCTCTCAAATCCTGCATTATATTATCAGTTCTCCAGTCTCACATCATTTATTTACAAGCAATCGTTTCCTTGATTCACAGCCATCCGCACATATGTGATATGAAACCTTCCCTGCTGTATTTTCTGGGTATGAGCCTACAATGTGTTGATGTTGATGTGAGATGCAGATGATCAAATGCAAGTAACAAATGAACACAGCAAAGGTGGTGATTAAAGCCTGTTGTAAACACAATTTGAGGTTCCAATGTTGCAATCCTAGACTGCTTCTGTGTCACTTTTGTGACTCTTTTCTTCACTGAATACCTCTCATAGTCTTGTTTACTGTTAATATTTCCATGCCAGACCTTTACATACTGCTTAATGATCAAGGAAGCAGAACAGGTTAAAGCACTGACCTCTACAGCGCTGCATCTTCATCCTGGCTCTCCTCCTGTTTCACCAAATCCTGCGCTACAGAGGGTGCTGACACCAGGAATGGAGCTTACCTCTCCTAACATGGAGGGATACAGACTACACATCAGCTGGTCACTTCCATTGCACCTCATAGCTGACAGGAAGAACCAGACCCTGTAGGCTGTGATTCTTCATCTTACCTATCTTAGACATTTAGAAGACCATGAATTGCAACCCAGCTGTGCCTCCCACCATGGTGACAAGCTCAAATACAGTTACTTACACTGCATATGTCTGCCTTTGCTCCCCATAATCTCATGCCCCGGGAGTCCAAGACAACTCCACCTCAAGCCATTTTTAGGATTTATATAAACTTTTCAAACCTTTTCTCTGCTTGTCTTGAAGACATTTTGGTAAATGGGCACGTTACAGGATTTCAAACAATAGCTGAAATCACCTAATGACAAAGCAAATTTTGCCACACACTAAAACCCATCCCTCTGGCTTTCACTTGTTTTGGTATCAGCACGAAGCGGGATCTGGTGAGGTGTTTATAATCTTCTGCATGGATTCATTCACAATAAAAAAAAGGAAAAGATTGTTTTGCAGATGAAAAGTTGTCATACTACAAACTGAAGCCCATTAAGTTCTTTTCTTATGAGTTAAGATGTTAAGGGTCATGTTTGGTACTTCTGCCTTAAATAGTGTCATGGTTTAAACCCAGCCACACAGCTCGTTCACTCACTCAACCCCCCTTTCTTGCCCTCCCCTTGCTCACGGAGGGATG
>JBCJKH010059478.1:37199-55993 GCA_039877255.1 Loriculus beryllinus | reverse complement strand
ATACTTGTCTTATAAACCTGTTTGCTCTTGAATTCCCCTCAACATTTTAGTAGCTACGAATCTGTGTTTTGGAAGAATGGTGAATGAAATACTATATTGGCATGCAAATAATCCACAGAAAATACTTTGTCACTCTAATCAACCTGGGAAAATTCGTGATGAAAAAAACTCTTGTTTACATTGAAGTTCTATAATTATCCTACAAAGAGAACAGTAGCAAGCTACCTTAAAAAAATGTGTTTGAGTATTCAATAAACAAAGTGGAAAAATGAATCTTTGGCTTTATGGGTCAGACAGAACTTAACCCATAATGTAGAGGGTGTGTTTCTGTGTTTTGTGATAATAATACACACTGACAAGGCCAGAGTGCTAATGCTTTATAGTAGGATATGAGTATTCCTCCATTAATGGCCTGCTATTAATGTTCTACTGATACTGTAGCAGGGAATGACTAGTGGCCATTAATACCTTACAGCCATAGAGCAATAAAATTGTATTAATAAAACCCCTAATGTCTGAATATTCTTTTTTTGTTGTTGGTTTTGTTACCAAATTGCGCTCCATGTTTTCTTTTTAAGGCATTTAAAATTCATGCTCTTGAAATGAGATCCCCTCATTACTCACCATGTGGTTTTCCAGGCCAGACAGGTTTTACTGTTTAATTGATGCATATACAATGTTGTATATGTATTAACAGTCTTTCTAGTTTTACTAAAGCATATTAGTCAATTTAAAAACTGATTCCCTAATTATTCCAAAACATCTATTTAATGAGTGAGCAAGTTCTTACAGAACAGAGTTCAAAAATATATTTGTAATCTACTTCCCATTTACAAGGAATTTCACCAAAGTCAGTGGTACTTTCCGTCACATTGGTATGATGAAGAGGAGAATCCAGCATGTATGATGTTTAATTGCTCCTGAGTGCTACACCTATAATAATATATAGGTGCTGATAAAAAAATTGCTCTGAAGGGTCATGTTATGACTGTAATTTATAAACATAACCTATACATCCTCTATTTTTAGTCTTCAAAAATTATAATGGTTTATCTTGGAATTGTTTCCAGGAGATTTAAGGCCTGTTTCTATGCCTACTGAGTACAGTTGGATAGGGGAGTCAAAAGAACAAAACATGTACAAGAGGGGAAGCAGAGGTGAGTATTTTTTTCTTTTTCCCTCTCCTGTTCTCCAAGGTGTTTTTCTTTGTTACCTAAGAAGCATGAAGATATCATTACAGGAACCCAGTCTTTTTTTTTTTCCTTGAGTACCACAGAGAACATAAAAGAACCTGTTTAGTACCTGGGTTTTTGTTTTTCTGCTAATTAAAAAGTTTGTATTAGTAGAAGGGATTTACACTTATCTAATTGTAGTATAAAAAAAGATAAATATCAAGGAGCAAAAAAACCATAAAATTCACATATATGTTAATAGCGATCCGTTCTTAAACTTCACAGTTCTAGAAAAAAGTAAGTGATGTTATAAATGTTATGTCCTTTGAGACAGATTTCAATTAGTATGAATGAGTATTTGAAACAAGACTCTGCAATTGCATTGTCAGTGTTCAGACCAGCAGTCTTAATTGAATGTTTCTATTGATTCCAGTGGGAATTATGAACTTTGCAAGAAGCATGGTGATAGCAAAGTTCTTTTTTTCCTTTTTCATTATTCTCTTTTTGTTTCCTCTTACTAATATTTCTTTTTTATTTTCTTTTCCTCCAACAACTGACTCTGAGAATTCACTGCTGCGGTATCTGAGTGATGACAAGATACTGGTTATCCAAGAAGAGCCTTTGACACAAAAAGACAACAAAAGGGACACAGGTCGTAGATCAAGAAAAAAGGGCAAACCCACAAGCAGTACAAATTACCCTATTAGTCCATCTGTATTGGCATCTACTATTAATATTAGGCTTGAACCTGGACAGCAAGATGTCTTGAATTTCTCACTGGCAGAAAACAATACAGTTCCACTTTATCATGTAAGTACATAAAAATCTTACATAGATTATCTGGTTCACAAAGTCACAGAAAATGATTTCAGATCCAGAAAGAAAAGCAGTAGTTCATTTATTAGGATGAATGAGAAAATTATGCAAGTCTGCAGAAAACTGAACAGTATTTCATAAGATGGTAGATGAATCAACTGGCTTTAGGTAATTTCTGGAAGAGTGATGATCTTCTGTTGACTCACCTGTCTTCTGAAGAAAGGAGTATGAGTCATATGGGGTAAGATGCTAATTGCACCCTTTAAATAATGATAGTTATTTGTTAAGTTCCCAGGCTTATTATCAATTTATTTCTCATTATCAGTAGTAACAGAAAGTTCAATACAAATACTATTTTATCTTAAATATCTGCAATAAATACACAGTTTTGTATTATTTTTTTCAACTGTTTCTCTTTGTAAGTCACAGTGACTAGGAGTAGTTCTTCGTTCTGTAGCTTTCTTTGCATGTTAATACAAATGCAAATATTTTAAACAGGCAAGATAAATTAGTAATATGGTATTGTAGGATAACACAATAAATATGAAACTAATGACATAATACATCAAATGTAAAGGATCTGAAGGAAATACAGGAAACTGGAAAAAAGGAGATAACATTACCTGTAGTGGTTGGTCTACTCAAGAAGTCAGTGCAGCACCTCTTTCATAAACTCTACTACAATGTGTAGTAATTACAGAGGTGGACATATGTAAAATGATTATTCATTGACTGAGAGAGTGGTATAAATTCTTTTATCACCATAAATGTTTTGAACGTTAGAGACAGACCTTTGCAATCCTTCAGGAGATAGTCATAGGAATCGGAATATCTCAGGCACTTAGTCAACTGCCTTATAAATATACAAGAGGAACTGAGTCAGCAAATATACAAGAGTTGCTGACACAGGTTTTGTGGGTTCTTGCCAGTACAGAATCATTCATATTCGCATCTGTCCACTTTGAATACTGAAAGAATTCTGATAAAAGAAGCAAAACACTGTTTGGCATATCTGTTCTGAAAGATATCTACCCAGAATGAAAATGTTAAATATCGAAGAATATTTAATGGCTTTTTGGTAACAAAAAGGAAGATAGAATTAATAGATGGTTGTGTTCCTCAATTAAAATTTAGGTTTTAAGTAGATCATCTCATATCTAAAGGTGTTACTGTGACTTTGATAAGCACATTTATTTATTTATTTATTTATTTATTTGGATAATGAGGTTTGATTTTATCAAGAATTCAGTCTACAGCAAGATTAAGGTTAATAAAAAGAAGATACCTCTAAACTGGCAAACCAAATCACTATAAACCAGCTTTTGTTACTTTCATATTAAAAATAAAGAAATAATAAGAAGAACTTCTCTGAGGTCAGCTTACCTTTCCCTTGCTCTTCTGCTCTGTGTTTTTTTTTTTACTCAGCTGCCTGGAGACAGCACTATCAGATGACAAAACTTGCTCAGTTTTTTTGGTTGTTGAGTTTTTATGGAAGTCAAAACTGCAGAACTGTTATAATCAAACTTCCATTATTTCCTCTACACTTAATACATGCCCAGAACAACTTTGGGATAGAGATAAAAATTTAAGCCTACCTAAATGCTTTGAAAAATTGAGATAATAATGCTAAGCAGGATCTTGGCCATCTTTAGTAAAGGGAAGGTGATTGATAGCGTCTTTTAAGCCACGAAGAATGACATGATGAAGGAGGAACTGAAATCACAGTGTCACTTAGCCATTGCTTTATTTTCTAAGCACTTACATAAATACATACACACACACAAAAAAAAGGCACTCACTTAACAGTAGTTTAAATTACCAGACACAGACGTAAGAAATTTTACAAAATGGGTAATTGCATAGATTCACCACTAGATTAATGCTCTGGAAAGAATGTTGATTTGGAACCTAAAATTAAACAATTAGGCTGATTTCATAAGTTGCTGTGAGGATGCAGAGTTACTATATAAAATGGATATTTAGGTAATGCAACATTGGCAGTATGCCCAGGATATATAATGATGCATAAAGCTATGTTGCAGTAAAATATCACTGTCAAGAAACACTGCCCCTTTCAGGATATATTTATAATGCTAATTTAATTGATACACAATTCTGTGACTCATGTCGAATAATTTGAGGAAGAGTCAATTACAATTAACAAGGCTATTATGGTTAATTATTAATCAATAAAGTATTTCTTAGAACATGACTTAGAACATGATGTTTGCTATGCTTCACTTCTGAAGAGACATTGTTTAGCAGATTAAGCTAAATAATGAGGTATATGTAAATACCACAAAAGTATATCCATTAGAGACTGTTGAAATGCACTGTTGGGATAGACTCTGGACTTACCAGAAAAGAGTTAAAATCTGGATATGTTTTTATTTTATATTGACATGAGGTCATTCTGAAGAATATTAGCTCATCAAGTTCATACTCCAGACACAGCCTGAAAATCCACATGGTGTTCAACTGTGTAGTTTTACTGCCTTAGATCTGCACTAGTTTCTGAAACTCTGAAATTGAATTTACTGGTTAGTACATTAAATTCTCAAATAAGATAATGATCTCTTTTCTGGTTTTACTTGGCAGTAAATGTTCTGGGCCTATTACCTACTAAGTAATTGGATATTTTGTTTTGTAGTGTCATATATTAAGAAATTGGATTATAAACTATTGAATCTTCTACATGGTTTTTTTGTGAATTAAAATTCAGTATGTAGAAGGGACTTAAATTTTAATTAATTTTAAGATAGATTTTTTCATTTCAATATTCCCTATGCAGTGTAACAGAAATAACGACTGCTTCAAGGTAGTCATTGAGAATATTATGGCAGGAGTCCCTTTTCATTTTAAAGGTAACTTGAAGCATTATAGTAGCTCAGAGTTAGTCATTGTTTCACAGCATTTGCTTCATTTACTTTTTATTTTCTTCCTGCTGACCCCAGGAAGTTGGTAATGCACGCCTTTTAGCACAAAGTGATGTAAAAGCTATATAAACTGTTCTTGGAGCTGCAGAAGTCAGCGTGACAAATGACATAAAATTTAATGGTACATGCTGAGAACTAAAATGTGTCCAAAACCAATGTAGATCTGTTTTTTCTGTAATGCATGCATGCTGGGATGGGCCAGATGTTCCATATGCCTCTTTTGGTGATAGGCAGCCTGAGTGCTATAACAACTAAGTCTGGGAGAATCATATGTATTCAGCTCCGTATGACTAAAGGAGGAGTCTTTTACTGCCAATTTTGTAGGAAGGAAAAGTCCTCATATTTTATTTCTTCTTTCCTGGTGCTGCAGGGAGAAACAAAACTGCACTGTCAAGGATGAGAATTACTTTCTTCACAGTTTTATTTCCTTTCTGAATTGCTGAATAAAGTCTACCTTTGCTTTTAATTTAAATCTCTTTAATAGGGAAAACTTCTTTCCCTACCTTGCAATTAGGTTGAGAAATCACTATGAGGATGATTATATGGAATCTAGCTGCTCAGAGAAGCTAATATAAGTCTATCTAGCTTCTGTAGCTTCGCACTGATTCTGTCCAGTTGTACTGATTTTAAAGTAAGATTTTGCATATGTGCTGTACTATAACTGTGCACATGAAAGCTTGAGCTGACAAGTATCTAGGATCCTTCAGTAGCAATGTCCAATAACATATTTCTTTACAGTTCTGTTCAGAGATGATTCTCTAAAGTATACTCTTCAATGATCTATAAACTGTTCAAAATGGAAAAGGATTTTTACAGTACAAAGGAAAATAAAGGGAAATAAAATGTTGAAAAATATTCTTTTTTATTAATGCTGTTAATGGCCTGTAGATTTCCACATTCATTCAGTAATTCTGAACTTTACAATCAAGGAAAAAAGGCCTAAAATAGTGTTAGTCTAGAACTTTGGTTGTCCTTTATTTATGTAAAAAACACCTGCTTGCAATAAGAAGAAGCAAGAAGGCAGTTGGATCTGTGTTAGAGTTTAGTGCTGAGCAACTAAGTCCACAAAGGAAGTTCTGTCATGCTGAAAAGTTTTGCCTTTGATCTCTCCACTCCACTAATGAAGAGAAATCACCATTCAGTCTGAACTGCTGGTGCCCTCTATACCCTGTGCATAATGCAAAATGAAAACCATATATGGATTCTCTATGTTAGACCAAATTTAGGTCATGGATCTGCACAACACAAACCAGCTTTGTTTCAGATAGACCTTTTCGGATAAAGAAGCAACTTAGGAAAGTGGTTGAACTTACTCCTGAAATAGTATGCTGCCTTTCAACCAAACATAATGTGTGCACCTGTCTGTAGAGCATTTGTGAAGCTCAGCTGAGGTATGAGCATTCGTTAATAGATGTTAGCCATAACTGATACTGTTACTCCCATAATCTCAACATACATAATCCAGAAGAATGATAATATGCAAACTCATAACACAAATATCATATCCCACTGCTGCTGACAAAAGGATCAGTACACAGGAAGCCAGCTGTTGTACTTTGAAGACTCTCCTCTGAGTTTTTCTCCCTCACTAGTTCAAGCATTGGTTCCTGCCCTTTACCTCTTCTCAGCAGGCTTCCTATGTTCCTCACCAAGCGAATGAGGAGGGGGCTTTGGAGGATGAAAGAAATCATTGCATGACAGAAAAGGCCAGTCCTGTATAGGACAGGTCACAGGCAGCCTGTCCTTAGAGAAATGGAGAAAGTGAGAAAAAGGAAGGGGAAAGAATATACTGTCTTTTTGCCTGGCCTGTGTAACTTTTTGAGCTACACTACATCCTTTCAACTTCAAGGCCCTTCCTCTTTTTCCACCTCTATTCCCTTTCCTGTGGAGGCTTATGCAGCAAAATCACTGCTGAATACTGAGCTGCACGTCAGATGATCTTATCTTCTCAGCAAGAAAATGTTTGTGCTTTGTGACAGTGGAAAGTTGCAGATAGAAATACGTTCCATCTCTACCAGCTTAATTTTATGTGATTGGATTTCCAGCTGTATGAGGAAGAACTGCATTATGTTTTTCATTTCAAATCTGTGAAGCTTCACCATACTTTTAACTATATTCTACTTTGAAGATTTTCTGTGATAAAATAAAATTCTCTAAACTTTAGTGGATAATCCAAGTGAATGTTCACTTTAGACCCTCTACATCACGTGTAAAATGAAGATTCCTAGTATGCAACATGGAATGATTGCTCATTCCTTAAAGTTCAATAGTTGGTTTATTTCAACAAAATCATATCTGGTGTCTGCTCCAGAAAAACATGAGTTTGAGAGAACACAAAAATATTTGCAAGTTAATACGCTGATTTTATTTGACCAAGAAAACCTCACCCATCTTTTAAGAATGCAGGTTTTATTCTTAGATTTTGAAGAAAAGAACTTTTGTGCTGGGTTTGTGGTTTGGTTTGAGTTTTGGGTTTTTTTGATGGTGTGTTGATATTTTGTTTTCTTTATTTTGTTTTGTACCTTTGCTTTTCAGATAAAAATCTTTCCTTTGTTTCCCTTAAATTAAAAGAGTGGATTGATGGGGACAAAGGTAGGCTTTGGTCAACACAGAACACGGTTTATCCATTGTTGTGATTCGTCCTTTTGGAGTATTTTTTGCTTTTGTTAGCCACAAGACACTCTTCCTTTATCCATTCTTTCAGAATACTTTTTTAACATCAAATATAATCTGGGATAGCTTCTCTTTGGGATGTAACAGTTTTCCAAAAATGGAATTTTGATTAGCTAAAAAATTTGTTGCTTAACCTGTTACCTACTGTGTGCTGATATAATGTTCATAATGTACCACATAATTAAACATTCTAAGTGGATATTTTCTTCTGTCTTCAGTTAATTTTCTCATCTGTCATTTTGTTGTTTTTTTCAGCCTAAAAATTAAGACCTCTGAAATGTACTTAGATACAGATTGCATGAGATTGTTTCCTGTCTATTATCTCACCTCTCAAAGACAGCAAGTAGAAGAAAAACCTCAAATACCGCTTTCATTTTTAGCTGAGCATAATCATTTCACAAGTGTATTCAATAGGTTAAGCATCAGCTCAGTGAGATGGAGAGATCAGTAAAGCCCCCAGCAACAAGGCTACTGTTTGATTTTGAAACAAACATAATGTAAAGTGATGCTTAGGATGATGAGTATGTGAGTTAAGGAAGCAGAAGAAGAAAACATTTTTTGTATGGAATTCAGTATCTGAGTATAGAAGAAGGACAGTATTCATCAGAAAGGTGAAAATCTTTTTTCCCATGTGAATAGATGACATATCTAGGTGAAATTGAATGCATTACATTTGACCACTGAGATTAGTAACACTCACTGTCACTATTCTCGTCTCATTCTCAACTATTCTAGTCGTTTCCACTAGTAAACTACAATGACTTTTGGATGTTTTCACACTATCTCTGCCATTCAGGGTTCTTTTGTTTTCTGATTTATGCATTTACTTTTTAAGGAGAAATGTTTATTTGCATTATGAAATCTTGATTCTAGGAAACAATTTTTTTGTTGTCAGTTATTTGTAGAAATTTCAGGCAAATAGAAGTTTCTACAGGATTTGCTTTGGGAGGGAACCATCAGATCTCCTTGTTAGACTTCACAGGCCTTATTGTCCTTACATTTCTACTTGTGCAAGTCAGAAGTAGATCCACTAAAATCCCTAGAGCTACATAAACGTGCAGCTGACTAAAGAATGTTGATAAGTGCCAGTGACCTGAATTTCACAGAATTTGTGAATTTATAGTCTGTGACAGCACGACAAAACTTGTGCCTCCTGAGTCTCCCACATGTCAACTGGTCATGAAAGTGGCCTTTTAGTAAGATGAAGTAAAATTCTAGTTTGGGAACAAAGCAACTGCTGAAATATAAGGTTGCTGTAATTGTAGATAGGAGTCTACCACATGTAAGTCATTGTCAGTGTTCTATCTGTGCAGTTACACAAGTTACACACTCTCAATTATAGCTATGTTCTCTTATTTGAATGTAACCATCTTTGATACTTGTATTTGCTAGAATATTTGAAGAATACCAAAAGGCTAGTAGTTAATGCAGCAACAAAAGAAAATCAAAAATTATTTGTAAAATTTGTAGTGTCCAAATATTGCAGAAGGTAAGAGGCAGGAAAGGCTATGTAAGTGAAAATGTTTAATTGCATGCCATTTATGTTGCATTGAAAACAGTTTTGCCATGACATATTCTCTGCCTTGCGTGTGGGTTAACTGTGGCAGTTAAAACACAAACATGTCACAGAATGTGCCAGCTGCAAGATCAGAGGAGTGCTTGCCATTCTTTAATTGTTAGCCCTATAATCGTTATGAAACGTACTGATTTAGTGATCCACTTTTGACTTTATATAGGCTGTCAGTAACTTCATATGCTTGATAGTTTGGAAATAAATCTTTGCCATTAATAACCCTACTGTCTGTTCACGATGTTCCTGTGGGAGGCTGATTCTCATTTGGATATGATGAATGCTTTGGGTAACAGGAATGCTTAAGAGGAAAGAAAAAAAGTCATGTAGATCTACATGGTCATGCTGCGGGGAAGATGTCTGTTGGATCTTAGCTTAGATAACTATCTTCCTAGATGCAAGCAGGTGCAAGACTCTTGATGTATTTTCATATTACTGTAGTATCATCAGTCCCGTGCAAACTTATTAGTTAATATATATAATACATATATTATATATATATTATATACCAGGATAACTTGATCATTTAAGGTGTTTTTGCCTTCTTCAAGTGGTGAACCTTCTATTACCTATAGTAGAAATAGCAAGGTAAAAGATGAGAAATAATTCTGTATACGGATACACCACAGTAATATGGGAAGAAGGGGAGGAGCAAAATACATACTTGCGCCCTGAAGACTTTAAAGTCTTCTTAGAAAAGCCTGCTGTTAGAATATATCTGTGTTACAGCCCATGTGGTTACACAGACCCAGCAGACTTCCTGTCTTTTACATGTGCAGCATGCATTTCAGTTTTGTAGCTGTTCTCTGAAGTCACATGTGATTAAGTACCTTACTCTATGCTTAAAGTGGTGATATTAAAACACAAATGCCTGCAAAAAATAATCTGTTTCATGTTTGGTTGGTCAGAAAGCATATAGTCAAAGCTATTTCAAGTACAGATTTCTACATTTATAAACAAATACATATTCATTTTAAAACATACTTTGTTGAAATTTCAAGATGAGAAACTGGTTTTTTACCTGTAGGAAAACTCCATCATAAAGCTTGGATTAAAGTAACAAAAATAGCCAGAAGATTTTATTTTTTAATTACTGTTACAGCTGAACAATTCTTGAATCACTTACTACTGCAAGACAAATTCATTTCCAAACCTCAGAGGAATAACCAGTGTAGTAAATCAAGTTATATAAAGCTAGGTAAGAACAGTATTAAAGAAAGTTTTGGTGACAGTTTGTTCTTCTGAAACTCTGTATACTACATTCTAATATTTGTCCTTTACATTTAAACTCCCTTTTAAATATTAATATTTTTGCAAACACTGATGTTATGACAAATTTTTAGCTTTCTTATTTTAATGAGCTTTGATCACAATTATGCAGCAGCTGAAGGTGTAAGTGCAGATGCAAATTGCTTTAAGCTTGATCTTCACTGTGAAATAACATTTAGTTAGAAATTGAACTAAATTTTCCATTTCCTTTTCCTTAAAGTCACAGAATGACTACTGTGGTTTACTTCTGTGACTTCTCTCACTGCAGATACCACTATGTTGAGTGCACCAAGGAAGTACATACAGTCTTTAGTCGTGCTTAATGCTATTTGTTTTTCTTCTACAGAGAGCAGGAGACACAATCGGTGGAGATACTGAAAGGTAATTACTTCTGTTACTCTGTATTTAAATACCTACATGATGTATTTTTGAATTACATTTACTTGTTTACTCCCAGAAATTACGTTGCGATATTTGAGAAATAAACTGTCACGATTTAGTGATATTGGCATTAATATCATTTAGTAAATGTCCTCATTTTCATTTACTGGTATAAAATAGAAATATAGGTTCCAAAAATTGAAAATATATTTTAGATGTAAGTTTATTAAAGGTTAGGAGGAGGAAAAACTTATACTACAACAGTGGGTTTGTCTCTCTTTCCTTTGCAGTTTATCTGATGAAGTATGTTCGTACTCTAGTTGTGTGCAGTAAGTCATATTAAAAGAACAAATTTAAAATAGCAAATACTTGGATATCATAGTACGTCATAATTAAATTTAGTTGGAATCTGTTCATCTAGTTCATAGTTATTCTTTTTAACATTTTTTTCACCCTCTATATGGCCTAAACGTATTTAAGAAGTTAAACCATGCACTGCATGTAAAATAAGTAATTAATTTAGAGTGCTTTCACCAATCTAAAGGATTTACAATTCACAATGATATTTTTCAATGATAAAAGTGCCACTACATTACAGCTGGAAGTCTGAGGCACATTGATATTAGCTGCTGATCATAAACACAAGTCACCTCCTTTCAGGAATGTCAGCATTTTTGCCTCTGTCTATGTGTATTAAACATCGTAGTTCATTTCAGAGGCAGTTGTAATGGTAATTACAGTAATCAGTAAAAGAATTTATTGATGCTTACCAGTTGCAGGGTACTGTGAGCATTTAAAATGGCATTCAACTAAATCGAACAGCACTGTTATCACAGGTGAAAGTGAGGTAAATGTAGAGTTTGAAAGACTTTTTCTAGTTTAAAATTCTACTTCATCTTATACAAGACGGGCTTGTCTCTCCATTGTCACCACTGTAGTAGTTCATTACCTTGTCATCCATCACCTCAGCTAAATGTAGGTTTTTATTTTTACAATAAGTTAATATAGTCCACTTAGTTACAATTCAGAACCAAAGCAGCATCTATCTTGTGTAAGGCAGGGGCTACATGGGGAAAAAGTGTGTCATTCTCAGTCTCTTTTTAAGTAACTGTTGGATTTCACCTTGCCCTTACTGCTCATGTTGGATTTTTCAGAATTTGCTGTTTTCTGTGAATCTTCTGCATTTGCTGTTTTCACTTAATCTCCCAACTTCTTCACATGAGGCGCTCTTGTCCTGTTATTCCCTCACACTTGTTTCTCCCTACTTTTTGTCACTCCTTTTTCTCAGCCTTCTTTATTCCAGGATGGCTGCTCTTTGCCTCAGGTCCTTCCTACCTGACTTTCTGCAACAGAAAGAAATCATATACCACTCCTGAAAAAACCTTATCCCATTTTTGTCTTCCTTCTCCACCACCCGTAGTTTCTTACAACCAGAAGGAGCAAATGAAATTTGTATTCATAGAACAAAGCCTGCCTAATTATTTCAAGTGGATTGCACATGCTCAGTTTGGCAGGGACATTGCAATCCAGATGGAACCTGCTTTGTGGACAGGACACAAGTCTTTACTGGACATCTGCTGAGAGATTTTTCCAGGGACATATGACTTGATGAAATTTTGGCAAACTTTCATAGCAAAGGGCTATTCTTTTATATTCTTCCATAAAAAAACTATCACTTTCCTAATCCTACTCCCAATCATTCTAAAATTCAGGCCCACAATCTTTTCAACATGTTGAAAAGTTTTTTAAAAGAGGCAGAATTACACCTTCTTGTTCCTAATAACCTTCTTCTAAGTAGTTTAAACAGCTTAAACCAAAATAAAACCCTTCAGATACTTATCACCTACTGTTAGGGTTTGGGGAGCAGTAGACAAACAATGTGGATTGAGTCACATTATTTGGATGAAATAGCGTTATCTTAATTAACTGTGCAGTTGCTTACTGAGTTTCCATAATATGACTGCATCCTCTGTTTATTAAAAGAAAAAAAAGCCAACAGCCAGAAGAAAGATGTTTCTTGCATGTAGCAGACTGTACCACAGGCTGCACGGAATACACACCAAAACCACTAGCAGCTATGTGAGAGATACAGAACTACAGAATGTTACTATGAATATCTCACTCTTTAAACTCATCACATAAGTAGAATGTAAAACAAGTCTAGCTTGTGCAGAACAAAAGCTGCATTACAATTCCTCCAAACTATTTTGGCACATCTACATCACAGATTTGGCCCAGCACTATACAGAGGGATGGACATTGACCACCCACGCAGAACACCCGCACCCCTCATTATAAGATACTGTCCATTTACACATTAAACTCTGCCCCTCTCTCACAGATAATGGAGAAAAATCTGAGCTATGCTCTTGAGCAGCTTTGTGGCTAGAAAAGTAGGGCAGCCACAGGGAAGTTGTGACTTCACTTCTGAGCAGGTGTCATGAGTTAGGAAATTAACACTCTGCGATTGCAGGTGGAATCACTAATGTGTGATTGTTCTGAGGCTTCAGGAAGGCAAGCTAACTTAAATGCTTCGTGAAGAAGCAGCCGATTTGTTTTCCTTTTACCAGAAGCAGTTTACCCTGTTTACAATTGTATTACAGAGGAGAAAGGGGTAATGGGCATCTATCACGTAGTCACTGCTGCAGCTTTTTTTGCAAACAGACATCTGACTGCTTAGTGCAGTTCTCTGTGTTCTTTGAGCTTCATTTTACTTTAGAATCTTCCTTCTAGTAATAGGAAACTTTGACATTTAGATTCTAGACACACGTGTAACGTAACCATCGTTAACAAACACCTTGGGTTTGAAGAGTTTACTCTGCTCAGCTAACCACGCAGGCCAGCACGGGGAAGAGAAGGCAGAAAGGAATTGTATCATTCATGCATCACATAACTGCTAGTTGAATAAACAGGTTTTATGGATATTTGCACTGAGTTTCTATGTGAAAATGCTGCTCAGGCTTCATTTTCATAACACATTTTATCTTTGTAAATATGAATGCTTAAAAATTGTTCTAGTCATGTCCACAGTAGTATGCTTTGGAAATTATTTTACTGTGGTTCGTGCTAGAGAGGTCAGAGGAGAGAAATACTTTGAAAATAACTTTCAGTCTTGACATTGTATTGTCAACTTTGCATGTACAGATACCCCTGTAGTGCAGTGACTGCATAACAGTACAGATACATCTGAGCTAGCTGACTGTTACTTGAAGTATCAAGTCATAGCCTGTAGCATAGTTCAGAGCCAGTAGCTGAGCCAGCATGGAACCGAGAAGGGATTTCAAATCTCACTACAAAATACTCAATAATTAATTTGCAATGAGAATTGACTTGTTGTGTCAGGGATAGGTTACATAAGCTGTGGATGTTTTAATAACCTCAATATAAATCATGAATCCAGACAAGGTGTTTAAAAATGCAGTCCTGTAACCAGGTAGATGAATGGAAATTGCTGCATATGGGTTTTTGTGAACCAGCCATGAGGAAATTTCATATTGTATCTACAGTACCTTTTTTCACAGATGTGCTTCCTAATATGCTGAATTTAAGGTTTTTTTCTCAAGTTAATTATGGTGCCCCTGACCCTGAGCTGTCACCAAATAGCACTTGAAGTAGTTCAGGATGTGAGACATGAAGGCCGAAGGGAGCTTTGCATGCCCCTTTCACCTATAAATTTACATCTCTCAAGTGTCTGCCACATAAAAAAAGCAGGACTATAGGTGCCATTGTGTAATTGTTTATAGCTGCTGTGGAGCTGTAGAGTTGTCCCTCAGGCTCTCTGTGTTTAGAGTCACTGCATACTTGTAAGAAATGCAGGTGGCAGCAGGGATTAACAGTGTGCTTTCAAGCACAGGCATCGCTGTTGTCCATAGTGTTTAACCAGCAGCTTTGAAATTATCTCTTGATCATCTGTGCTGTGTCCCTAAGCTCTTACATTTATGTAACCTTATGAAACAGGAGCCATCCTACAGAGGACTAGCAAAAAAAGCTCTCAAAACAGTCAGTTTATGGACTGTGCAGCAACTTGCACGCTCACATAAGTCTCCAGTCAGAATGCTCAGAGCATGTTATAATATGACAGAAGGTGAAATGCACTACCAGTAATTTATACCCAGGTATATCTGTTCCAGGAGTAAATTCTGGCTAATAGTGTTCTCTTTTTACCTACTGGAAACTTTCCTAGGTTTAAAAAAACAACAAACAAACAAACAAACAAATAGCTAACAAATTGGAATAGCCAAAAAATAACTTTGGATTGCTTTGTTTGGTCAAATAAATGCAAAGCACAGAAATTATTACATCCAAAATTGTTTAATCAATGGTAAATATATATTTGCAGTTTCTTATAACTAGAATCATTTTGTATTACTTCTAGTTTATAATCCTATCCATTACTGCCAGAATATATTGATTGTAACTATTACAGATACCAAAGATGAGGTAAAAGGTAAGTAACACTCGAAGGAATTATTGTTGTTTCTAGACTGTATTCATTCATTGGGATTTATTATCTGTATCCTGTCATCTGTGGAGAGGCCAAACCAATAGAGCAATGTAATAAGATACATCATTTTGTTCTGTGACAGTTATAACTTTCATTCAGCAATGAATTCAGTGATCCTATAGGTAATAGAGAATCGGGAAGTTATAATTAAGAGCACTGCTGTTGTGTAAGAGCCATTCTATTTAAATTTTTTTATGAGCATTGCTTATGTGATCAACGGATGCCTAATTTGTATGCAGCTGGTTGAAATCAGTCCTTGTTTTCGGTAGATATTCTATATATTTTACAAGCTAAGACACTATCCCTTACTAGAATTTATGGGATAATTAAAGATGTGTTATGTGCTTACGGCAGAAACTGAAAACACATTCCTCAAAAGGAAAAGAGGAATGAGTATCAACATGGAGGTGGTATTCACAGTTGCACTTGGTTAGTGATGACTTGTTTCGTGAAGCAATAGCAAGTCACTTCTGTTCATTATAAAGAGAGGTTTTTGTATGAACAGAAAGTGCAGGTTACTCAGCATTCTGGTGCTGCTCTTAAAGAGATATAACTGCTCTGAAAGCAAATGTGCAGAAATGTGTGCAGCTATGCTGTTAATTTCACATATTCAGTCTTTGGTAGGTGACAATTCCCACCATTCATGAGAAATCTTTTACTGGCTATGTCTTTGCATTCTGATTCCTCCAGCTTTTATCAAACACATTAAACTGGTATACAGTCCTTCTGCTATTCCCATATTTCTAGGTTTTTCCATTCTAGTTTGTTTTCTAGAGATTTATTATTACTGTTTTCTAATCATGCAAACTGTTCCACATTTGAAATCCTCATTACAAATCTTATCAGTACACTTGCACTTCATTTGCATGTGCTTTAAGATGGGATTTGGAACTTACCACACCTACTGGAGTCTTTTACTTTCTCAGTGTTTTGTTTCCACTTAGGTCAAAGTAATTCCCATCCCTTTTTTTAGCTCAATCTTGTTAACCTTTCTACTTCTATGTTCAGAAGCATCATTCTGCTTGAATACTGAGTCCATACTGAGACCAGATTTAGACTGTATTTAACCTTGATCTGAGTTTGCTTCTTAGTACCTGCATTTTCTAATTCTTCTTCCCTTTCTATATTTATTTTTGTTTGCTTACAAACATAATTTAATCAGAGTTCTGAAGACTGAATAAGAGGGAGGCAACCTTTTTATCCATAGAAATTCCAGTATATGCCACACAGCTAGACAGAGCCTATCACCACTTACAATAGACATTGCTCGAGCCCTTTACATTTCTGTCAAACAGGAATACCTCAGAAATCGATTTGAGGAAAACTGTATGATAGAATAAGTATTTTAGAATGAGTTTTATTACAAAATCAAATTCCTTTTAAAGTTACTTGCTTACTACTTTCCCTTTTTATGACATACTCTGCATTGAATGTTTCTGAAAACACCCTGAAATAATTGTTGGATTTGTTACTGTTTGGTTTGGGGTTTTTTTAATTGGTATAAGTTATTCATAAGCAATACATCCTCCTTCCTCTAGATTCTGACAGTTTCAAAACCAATATTACACGAAAGCAAGAAAAGAAGCGCTTAGAGATCATCAACTGTTTTAACTGATTTGAGATGTATCAGTCCAGGCCAATATAAACCATACTATGCATATACTACCCCCACCCCCTCCCGCTTCTTTTCCCCTTTTACTTCTGTAACTCTTTTCCTAAAAAGAAAAGTGAAGAATAATTATGATACAGAGCATTTCAACCAGAATAGACAACATTCCAGGGTTCCCTCCTGTCTAAATTAATTGGGTCTGTCATTTTCACACAGACCATTTGCTTGCCTAAAGAGAAGATCAGTATTTCTTCTTCTGTGACCTGTAGATTTAAATATTTGAGGAATAATTAGACTTGGGGAGGAGTATTTGATACAAACAAAATCTTTTAAAAAAGGAAAAACAAACACAAAACCAAAAAAAACCCTCTTGCAGATTGTTGGAAACTATGCCCAAATAAGAAAAGTAAGTTCATGGTACATTAGAACACCATTTCTGACCTTTCATAACATGCCAACTTTTGTAGATCTTCCAAAAGTTCAATTGCAGACTGCTGCTTTAACATTACAACATATTTGCTGGTGTAAGTCTGTGATTACTGTAGGGAGACACATGATTGTGTTTGCATGGAAGCAAATAAAACTTGACTAAGGACTTCTTACCTAAAAAACACAGATGTATTATTCATATTGTATATTGGCTGAGAGAAAGAATGGGAGTATTGGAACTGACACTTTCCAGATGGGTCAAAGGCAGGATTAAAGAAACAGACCAGAAACAAGGGGGGAAATGCCCAGCAGGGCTGAAGTGCATTTATGGCATTCTCATGGGCAGACAGAAAAGGAGTAGTAATGACAAAATCTGCCTTGCAGCAGTTTGGGTGTATGTCCATTCCTTTACTAACTGTTGTAAGCTGAACTTTTCTGATTTTCAGTTGTTTCTTTCAATCCTTACAATCTACAGACAGCTCAGAGTTTCTGAGTCTTGCCTATTAACTTTTATGGTTTTAATTCTAGTGTTATGCATCCCATCTTTTCAATGCTGTCTGGAAAATTCTTTGACTCAGGACTGAGAGATGCTGTTAACTGATAATGAAGCAGTTGTTTCTACTGATAAATTTGAATTCTCCTAACAACGGAAATCATCTACCGAGAAAATGCCCCTTCATGTCTTGCTGACGTAAGACGGATAGTAATATGACCAACAGAATTTGAGAATATGTTAAAAATGTCCACAATCCTTTTATGACTTTTTAATTTCTCCATTTCTCCCTTCAAATCCTTTCCCATTCTAGCACTCGTTTTCTGTTTGTATGACATACACAAAAACAATCACATTTTTTAGGGTTTTCCTATTTCTTCTTTTTCTTACTTCTGAAAACATGAAAACTTGTCTAAACCATGGGGAGTGTTTCTAAGAGTTTCTGTGCTAGATCAGACAAAGTTGACCCTGATTCATTGTCCTGTTTCTATCTATGTCCAATACTGTTTGTAATTTTATAAGGAAAGTATCTGGTGATGCTTTCCTGCTTTGTTCTCTAGCCTTTAAAGAACTTCAGGAAAAAGCTTGGATACTCCATAGATAGTATTTGTGCATTTTAAAGTGTATGTAATTTTTTTATATCCATGGCATCCTGTATACATTGCTAAAGATATCCAAAAAGTAACTCAAAGGAAGACACTTACTACACAGTTTGAGTTATTCTTGGTTTGAGTCTGTAATGACATGGGGATGACATTTTGCAACTTTGCAGAATAAGGAACATTACGAGTCTTTATGAAGGTCAGAATTATCAGTTCAAATACAAATCCAGAAGCTGTTCCATTTTCAAAATGCAAATTGCTCTTAAAACAGAATTGCTAAATTACCTTTTTCCTGCTTAAAAAGACTTCATCTTTACCATTTTACACTGGGCACTAGGAA
>JBCJKH010059478.1:0-19965 GCA_039877255.1 Loriculus beryllinus | reverse complement strand
CTTGAAGAAAAAAAAAAAAAACACAACAAAAAGAACCCCCCAAAACCAACTAGACAAACTAAAACCCCAAAAAAACCACTCATACCTTTTCAGACCATACTAAACTCAGTTCCCTTGATTATAATGAATATTTCATGTCTTCAAAGCTTTCTTTTGGGCCAAGCACTTTCACAGCTTTACATCTCTTCCTCGTACTTTGGTAAGAATGGTAGACAATTATCTGGAGAGTACTATGTGGCTGCACATGCTGAAGGATACATAATGTCACAGTGTAGGAAACGGTAGGCGAGTGCAGCAGCCAGTATTTGTCTTTAAGTGGATGCCCAAAACGTTTGGTGAGTTACCCAGTAGTAACATGGTAAATCCAATAGTACAAGGTTACAGAAGAGTAAAATCCAGAAGCCACATTTGACTAATGAAGAAAATATCTTACTGTCATCTTAACAGATTCCTTTAAGTATCAGCTTCCATGCCTTTAAGTACCAGCCTTCTGACTACAAAGGCATAGTAGTGCAGCTGGCTGACAGGGAGAAGTCAAAAATCCCATTAAGTGCATGAAGTAGATGCATATGCACGGAGGGCACAAACTGCCATGGTTCACTTGCCAGCTCTTAAGCTGTCTGGGGCTTTTTCATATTTTTCCAGCCTGACAAATCTAAGAAGACAATGCACGAAACAAGATCAACAGAGTCATGTCAAACGATTAAATAAGAAAGTACTTACAGTTTAGCTGTGAATGATTTTACTTAACAAATTCCAGCAACTGTGACAAATACAATAGCAGAAATACAGGCTGCTAAGAGTTGATAAGTTTGGAGAGATGAGCTCATTGAGAAGACTCTGCTTAGTGTTGTATTTCACTGTGAGACATCGGTTACATTTTGGGGCTTCGTTTTGTGTTGAGGGAAATCAAGGCATCATTTTAGCCATACCTACTACAGGAACCTTTATTTTGTTAAATGAATATGTTAACTGTGTAACCTTAGAACATATTGAAAATAATGTACCTTAGGAACCAACATGGGAAATTTACTGATTTCGTTTTTAGGTGTCCAGTAAGAGAGACTGGTCAGGAAGAAGCCAGCATAGAAAGTACAAAAACAATTCAATCAGTTTAAAAATACAGTTCTGTATTACAAAAAAAATGAATTCTAGAATCCAATTACCCCCATGCAAGAAAATAAAAAACAGAATACAAGGTTTTTAATCAGAAATTAAATATAAATTGCAGTGAATAAATTCTATGTATGAAATAAATAGTACACGGGAATCTATTTTTAATAGACTTAAAAACTTGATTAAGTCAAATTTAACTTCCACTTTAGTTTTGGTTTTTTCCTTTTAACTATATTTTGTGAAGTGTAGATGCAGTCTCAAAAGTGAAGAAAGATATTTTCCTGCACTGAGATATTTATTGCACAAGCCCAAGACGACACAGAGGTGCAAGTACCAATTGATGAAAAGATGCAGGAAAGAAAGGAAATACAGAACTTTATCTTTCAGTGTCTCAGTATTTCATTGGTTTCATTTTCAAGGGAACATTTAACAGAAAGATAATGAAAGTGGATAGACTCTTTCTTGAATTTACACCTTTCCAGGATATATTCTCTATTTACTTTTTCAGTTGAATTAAATAGTTTCTTCTTTCTTCTACATACCAGCCATCTCGTATATGCAAAAGTATATGCAGCAGTATGTGAGGATATGAGCAAATAAAACTTACTTGAACCACAGAAACTCACTACTTCATGACCTGTTCTCCAGGAATTTATGGAATGGTTTTAACTATAACCTTAAAAATTACAGACTCACACCTCTTTCTTTAAAAAATGGTTACCCTTTTGCCTCTGGTTTTCATTCTCATGCACTAAATGTAATTGTTTTCTCAAATTTATTATAACTGAGATTGTCCAAGTTGTCTTGGCTTTTTTACTCATGCTATTTCACTCTAAGCTGTAGGAGTAGCCAAGTAGGTAAAGTGTGATGCCACTACGAAAACTATCATTGCCTTCAGTCCCAGAACCTCATGCTGACCTTGGACTGGCTCATCTCCACACTCAGCAGGAGTAAATTATAAGGCACTAAGCAGAAACTTCCTGCATTTGTACAATGATTAATAGCATACTCTCATTTTTAATGCAGTGTGTTAGGACACTGAAGCTACTCAAAATTGTTTCCCCAGTTGTTTGGTCCTCTTCAGCATTTTCCAGTGTTTTATCAAATGATCAGTAAGAGAATGTGCCCCTGACTCCTGACAATTAAGGGCATTTTAAGCATGACTCACTCTTCTGTACCAAGTTTTGATTATTGCAACAGCTACTTGGTTCATCATTGCCCTCAGTGCCTTTGTAATCATCACTTGCCAGGCCTGGGGATAGAATCAGACTCCCAAAAGACACCCTGGGCTGTAATCCCCTGGTACTAATCAGAATTAACTCAGTAAATTTAACTTAACTTCCTACCACGCAACTTTATTTTATCCCAAAGCAATGACAACAGTGCCTGTTTCTAATTAACAGAATTAATTAAAGTCAAGTCTGATTTATTTAGAATTTAAACCATTGAGACAAGTACAAAACTCACTTATGTATTTAGATGACAACACTTGAAGCTTATCTTTTCTTGCATTTTGTTCAATAAGTTACAGTCAATAAAAATAATTAATACACTTGTTGGTCCCTTGTAAGTTGTTACAATGAACCTCAGTAAGACAGATACCACATCTTATAGAGATGTTGTACAATATTGAAAGTAAAATTGATTTACGGACTAGAACTTCACAACTCACAGAGTTATAAGTAGGTGTGCTTATTGCAGCGCCAGGTGTGAGGGGGTTCGCTCCTCCTAACTCACACACTAAGAGCTCAACAAGCTAGATATTTATTACATGCAAATATACATACTGACCAGATTTCATAAGCATAGGAGGAGATTATTACAATTAGTTCCAAGAACTCATTAATACCATTCCCCTCCCCTCTGCACTTGCACACTGCCGTCTGGTGGTCTTGGGCCGGGGTCTTCTGGATGAAGTAAGAAGTCTTCCTCACTGTGCACTTTTCACCCTTGGCACAGTTTCCCCAGCTGGCAACCTCAAGTCTTTTAGAGACTAGTTGAAACAAGTTCCCTTCAGACATTCATCTTCTTGAGGGAAAAGGGTCCCTGATTTTAAACAATGTGTTTTGGTTACCTATTCTATTCTGGATTATAGTTTAACTAGCAAGAACAAGAGCATACCTGTTCCCTACACTAAGTTAAGACAATCAATACATAGTTTGAAGAAAACTCTTAACCCTTTCCTCAGTCCGTTACTATTCCTCGCACCAGAATGTTGTAGCAAAGTATCCTTGGGATGTTTGGTACAGCTCCATGTCATCACAACTGTTTCAATGAAAAACGCTGTTGAAGTTGTTTAACTATCAAAACAAAATATTTGAAATCATCAAAAAAAAAAAAAAAGGCAGAATTTTGCAGAACTTTCTGCTTCAGGGGGCAAGATACATAGAGACATGCACATAAGACTACTGTGCATGTACCTGCCAGAATATCTCGTGGTTTTTTATGATCACATGAAGTTCAAAGAGCTATTAGACAAATGATCTTCTGGGTTTTTTTCACTATTGCTGCTTGTCAGGTGCAGCATAGAGTCTTGCATTGCATGACTTTCAATTAAGCACAGTCATCTACACCATGGAGTCCACTTCTGACACATATTCCTACAAGGCATTCAATGAAGAGTTCAGAAGCAGATAGCTGAGATTCCAAGCTTTCCACAGAGAACTTTTTATAACCTTTACTGCCTGTTTTATTAAAAATGGAAGTGGTTTGCTCATCAAGTAAATTCATCAAGTTTACATAGCTTTCCTTTGAACTGAGCTTGCATTTGATGTTAACTGTAAGAAAAGGATGTGTAATCTTAGCACTTCAATAACTCTTGATTGACCTCAAAAACATTCACCCATGCTTTTTTAAAAAACACAAAGCTTCAAATTGAGATTCTTTTTCTTTTATCAGAAGAGAGGTTATCATTATAAGCCACTGAATGTCATCAGATAACCCTTTCTGTTGTCTTGACAAAGAGATAACTCTAAATTGTGGTAAAATGAAGTAAGAAACTACTTGTAACTATAGCTGGGGATCTTCTGACCCTCTGGAAGAGATTCTGAGTTACATCAGAGACCATATGAATAAAGCTGATACTCTGCGTATGCTAAGAATATCCATGTTCTCTTGAAGATGAGTATTAACACTTTGACTGTTATCTATATATATATATGCTTCCAAGATCAAAAATTTCTAATTAACAATGTGCAACAATATAAATCTGGCAAGAAATTTCAGACAATATAAATTTCCATGCACTGACCACCGAAACAGCTGAATCTGCTTTAACTTTGAAAATGGTAATGAGTCTTCATTTATCACTGGTGCTTAAGCAGAGCCTTATTTGAAGCTGCTCAGGCATTCTGCTTAATTGCCAAAGGCATACGGTAAAGAATGACTAAAACTGTTCTGTTCCAGTGCTAATGAGTTTAGAAATTCAGGAACAACAGTTGAAAATAGAGTGAATACAAATGCTTAATAATGAGCAAGGGTATGATGTCATTTCAATTGCTGCAATAAAGAATATATCTTTCAAGAGAATGTCAAGTGATCAGCATGCTGTTTGTGGAATGAAATCAGACTGGTGAGCACCGTAGAAAATCTTTTCTGCAAACCTGTTAATCCACTTGCAATTTACTTCTTTTGTGATAAAGATAAGTTATGGATATGCCAATGCAAACAATCCCTCTGTAAGCAGTTCTAACCCTGCCCTTGTGAAAACTAATCAGCATTTCCATTTTTATTTCCAACCTGCTCACTTCTGTTCTAATACTGAAACGCAAAACAGTATTATTGTACAATCTTTATATGTTCATAGTTTTGCAAGTAAATTAAACCCTACAACAATTCCTTCTGAGAAGTAAATGTTGTTGTTGTCCCCTTTGGATACTTATGAAAGTCATAACATACGTAGAACAATTTGCTGAAGGCCATGCAATGAGTCAGTGTTATATCCAATATTACAGATTAAGATCATTGCTCTGAGCAACTGCCAAGCATTGCTGAGACCAGGAGATCAATAGATGCTGAACTGCAAGCTATTTTTAGTGGAGAGTTCACTCATCCATCTCATCTTGCCTCCCTACTGTGTATGCCACCTTCCATATACTGTACTATTAAATCAATAACACATTCATATATATCCTTAGAAGCTTTTTTCTGTTCAAGTGGGAAAGAATTACACTGAATAGTTTTCTTGTTTTAATCTGCAAAAAAACTTGCCCTTATACTATGTATAGTTTGCTTATGTCTTTCTTGAAGCTTTTGAAAGATGTTTTTGTCTTCATAAGATTCATTAACAAATAACATAATTATTAACAAATTTCATGTTGCAATGGTAAGGAAAAAAGAACTGCTTCTGAAGATTACCTTACATGCAACATACTAGGAAATAGATAATATAGTAAATACTTTAGTCACAGTGAAGGGGGCAGTTAAGAATGCATCCCCATCGTTGCAGACGTCTGTTAATAGGGCTCTTTTCTTTGGTTATATTTCCTTGTTAATGAAAACAGGGCAATTCTTGATTTTCCATTTGCTTAACATTCAGAAGTGGCTTTCCTCTCTGTATGTTCATTTCCTTTTCTATTGTCTTTCAATTATATATTTTATAAACATCTAGTAATGTTATGTGAAGAAAACTCTACAGATATATTCCCCAGAACTTACTATACTACATACAAAATATACTACGTATTTTCCTAATGAAACAATGAATTTTATTTTTGTCCGAACTGATTAATTTTGGGACAAAGAAACCAGAACATCCAATGTAAAATGCAAATATTGAAGTATTTTCAACATTCCAACTCTTGTTTCAAAAACCTAAGATTCCATGTGAAAAAATCAAAGCAAAATAATACTGATATCACAGTTCAACAAGCCTAAGCATCTACACCACCAGTAGCGTGAATCTAGAATAGCAAATAACCAGTGGAATACTGTCACTGTCTGGTTTAGCTTTTTGATTCTACACATTTAATACAACTTATTTCCTAATACAGATCTTCATACAATTATTTTCATAACTCCGTTTTATTTGATAGCGTTTTTGCAATTCAGGTTAAGTTCCTGAAATTAATATAAGTAGCAATCAGAATAAATGCAATGTGCTCCTTTACACAATGCCTCTGGAAACCATTCCACACAAACAGTTTGCAGATGCAGCTTAGAGAGGATTTGAGTCTGCTCGATGTGGAGACTGAGCTGGACGCTCTCTGTTCTACAAAGACTATTCTAAACTTTCATTCAGTCAGTGCTAAAGTTAGAGTGTTCGTGCATATGCTTCATGTTGTCTTGATGATGTAAGGAAGGTTTGATGTCATGATTCTTCAGTTCTCTATGCAGCAGAATAAAATGCAATGAGTCTGATACTCCACTTGATAAACATCCTCCAGCAGATGTGAACAGAAGCCCAGAGGTACAGCTGCATTGTACTTGAACTGGAACATCCCTCACTTGAAATAATTACCACTGAACACAGCTGAATCATGATTTTAACAGTGTTTAGTTTCTGGGCTGACTTTTCCAAATGTTAAGAATGTTGTAAGATTTACACTGAATGTTCCTTTTAAGGATCTCTCTTACTCATTTTTTATTCTATTAGATGGATGAATCGTTTGGGTCTCGCAGCAATTGGTTACACACCTGATGACAAGGATATTCATCCAGATGAAGGTAACGTTTCAGATATAACTGGGAGAAAAAAGCAGAGAGTACGTATCTGTTCAGTATTTGAACAAAGTTGGAGATGTCATAACTGTCTCCTTTATTAACTGTATCTTTTAAAAAATCAATTTTCCTAAGAATCCCTATCCTTGAAGCACTGTATTTACTGGTGCCACCATCAGAGAAAATAAAATTCTAAGCAAAAATTCTTGAAACTGTTTAAACCCGGCAATAAGGAGAATGCAAGGCTGAGGTATGACCTTCCCAGTCACAGCCATCGGGTTTGCTCATCACCTTGGAGCAAGTGAAGACATTACAAACACAGGTCACTGTGCTTTAGAACTGGTTTTGCATCTCCTGAGCTCAGGTGCCAGCCTTGCCTCTTTCACCACTACCCATGGTGGAAGCTGTTATGCTGAGATAACTAACCAAAGTGTTGAGGCTTGACTTCGACATCTAGAATGAAGCTTGTCTTTGAAAATCTGTGCTCAGAAGGTGGTTTTTACATATGGTGGTAGTTAGGTGCCTATCCTGCTTTTTGTACCACTATCCTAAAACCTTTGATGGTGGTTCTACGTATCAATGTGCCAGCCATTTTCACGAGTCTGTTCCTTAGTGACTGCCAAACACCTAGGTGACTGTGAAATGTTTACCTTTGCATGCTAATGGTATTTAAAGCACATGAGTGAAACCCAGAATGCTTTGCTAGCAGATTACTGGAGTGAAAGCGACCAGGATGACATTGATGGCTCTCTGACCCTGAAGCAGGAAGGCTCTTCAACACTGTGTGACAGTTATCATCGAACACCCTCAGTGAGTTATAAATACTGCATTTGACAGTAGGTCACCAAAAAATGTATGTGCCTTTATTTGCATTTTCCTTGGTTTGGAATATTTAATTGCCATCAAGGCAGAGCAAAGATGAATCTCATTGTAAGAATGAAATTACTGCTGTTCATCATAAACTAATACCCAGATGTTTCCTTAACAATCCGATTGCAAAAACCTGTGGTAAATGTCTCCTTACACAGATATGTCACTAGACTGCGAATGTGACCTTTATAGGATTTGAGAGACTATACCTACTAATAGTCAAATACAGACTTTTTTGCAGAATATGAAAAGAATGTGGTAGATGGGATACTGAGACTGTTTTCTGAGTATGAATATTGGATACCAGATGCCAGAGATTAAGATAGATCACATTCATGAGTGATCCTGTTGTAGTACAAACATATTTTTAGGGAACATATCTTTAGAGGCAACAGCTTATTTACAGTATGAAGCATTGTGTACAATACCATAGTAGTGACGTATCTTCTGATAGTCGTAAGATGTGAAGGAGCTGATAAAAGTACTTCTAATATATTATGTGCAGACAGGTTTTGATAACTGAGGCAAAAAACCATTTTGTATATGAAGAGGCTCTAGCAGCAAATAAGAACATTTCTATTACATGGAACATAGACAAGCTGTGATAATTACTCTGTATTTCTGAGTGCAGATAGGAATGTTCTCTATTTTTCTTTCAGATTTTTCTTCAGCGTGAATGACACGATCCTCACACAGCCAGAACCAAAGAAAGAGTGACTGAGACAACAGCATCACATGGGTGAAGTTCAGACTGATTTTCACCCATGTGATGCTGTTTTATCAACTGAGATACAGGTTAAGCCCCTCCCTTTCTGTTTTTCCACATTTTTGCCTTTCTCTTTTTTTTTTTTTTTTTTTTAATTAAAAGTATATAAAGACCCAGCAGAAGTAACTAAAATAATTTGAGAATTCAGCAGTCCTCCTGGGTGCTGAAGTTGTTTTGGTTGGTTTTTTTTTCCTATTTGGCTGGATGCTTATTCCCTAAAATGAAGAAATCCAACTATGGTTTCTTTTGAGGACTTTCTTGTCTTCACAGCATACTGCTGGACTGAGCACAAATTGGATGGGTCTTCAGGAAATCTGTACCAGGATTATACTGTTCTTTCCAGCAGGAGTTGCTCATGGGCAGAGAATGTGTAAAACAAGAATAGGGAGTGGTTAAAACATAGCACTGGCATAAAGGTTCTCACTGCTAACTATATTCTGTTTACAGAGGTTCATATTATGACATATCAAAACACACACATCAGACCATTTTATTAGTGTGTATCATACAGCTTTCTACACTACAGTCATTTCTTGGGTCTGTCTAAACCACTGGTTTATCGTCAGGTACTTTTGTATCTCTTCAGGTGAATTCTTCAAGTCCATTCCCTGAAGTCAAACAGAGTCGACACTTTTCAAGTGAATCAACATATTCTCATTCTTCTGCTGAGGATTCTCGGCAAGATGTAGCAGGAAGCACCCACTCATCGGGCTGCAGACCTCCCTACCGAGAGAGACGCTCGTGGCAGGATCTGATAGAGACTCCACTAACCAGTTCAGGGCTCCATTTTCTTCAGACTGTTCCTCCTGATGCAGAGTACATGAGTGGCCAGCCTGGAATGTCACCAGACAGACGAAGACAAGCAACGCTACCAGTCCAGAGACGACACAATTATGAGCAGGATGGGCCTTTCCCTTTGGTGGAATGTCAAAGGGGACATAGCTCTCGTAGCAGGCCACAGCAGCAGCGTAGTCAAAGCCTTCCCCGAAACAGAGATGTTAGGGGTAAGGGCCATGTAAAGTCCATAGAAGGAACAGATGACAAGCTAGAAGAGAAAGTTCCTATTAGAAGGCATAATAGTTTCTGTGCAGAAGGTAAGCTTTTGCAGACGTTCTGATCCTCTGAATGCTGTTGAAAGCCAGAGCAATATTGCCATTACTCTCAGCAAGGTTTTTGTGGTTGAACAGTTTTATATTGGTAAATACATGTAACAGGAGTTTGTAGTTGAAATGCTTGGGTATAATGCTAAGAGCATAGCTTTGGGGCTGATCAAAATGTTCTTGTTATTAGAGGACTGTTACGCCTGAATTTGCAGTATTGCTTGCTGGGTTTAAAAACTTCACCTGAATCATTAGATTGATTGTTAGGCTTCTTCACTTTCTTTCAGAAAATGTAAAAGAAATAGAAGAAAATACAGATGGTCTGCAAGAGCTCTACAAATCTCTGGAACAAGCCAGTTTGTCAGCTTTTGGAGAGCAGCGTCCTTCCACCAAGCAGGAGTTCCGCAAGTCTTTTGTAAAGCGATGTAATGATCCAGTTATCAATGAAAAGCTGCACCACATCAGAGTTCTCAAGAGCACTTTAAAAGTAAGGCTTTATCACTAATTTTGTGTACAAGCAACATAAACTAGTAAAAGTATAAATTGTTTCCCATGGATGAGGCTTTCTTTGGAGCTTCAGAATTAAGTTCCAAAGAAATGAAAAACACTTGAAAACAAACATGTTCCAGCTTAAGGAAAATGAATAAGTAAATAATTTGGCACTCTTCATAGGCATGTGACAGAGTTCTCACAGTTTAAGCTGTAAAAGTTCCTGAATGTAGGTGAAAGTTTCACATGTCCATAGCAGTTTCCCTAACCCTCTGCATTAAAATGAAAGAAGAAATATAGTGACAAAATACAAAATGTGGCATAAGTTTCATTTTTACATGTACTTTGTCTTTCTGGAATTTGATAGGCAAAGGAAGGGGACCTTACTGTTATCAACAGTCTTCTGGATGATCCCAACTTAACATCAAAGAAGTTTAAAGATTGGAAACTAAAGAACTATGAGTTTTTCCTGGACATTTGTGAGTACAGTGCTGCTGTGAAATGTCAAAATGGAGCCTCTGAAATTGCAACCTCAGCACCAATGCTGACACATACACACTCCTTCATTGAAACTCACGTGTGACAGGACTCATACCCTGAATAATTGCTGGGTGCCATGAAAACCTGAATAAGACAAATACTGTAATATTTATTGATAATGTTACTCAGCAGTACTGTAAATAAGTTGGATAAGAGAATAGTGCCACAGGATGCCTACTACATTGCATGATAAGACAATAATATTCTTTATTAATTTTTTCCATTTGCTGTTATCAACCAATGTCAGTATCAAGCTCTGCATTAGAAAGAAGCAGTGCAGAAGTGTAACTGAAAATAAATACCAGTATATTTAAAGTACTGTACTAAAACTAAGCTTATAATATGAGCTCCTACAATCATTTTATATATTTAGATATAGATCAAGACATATCTATGTATATAAAATGTAATACAGTCGTTTACATTACCTTTAGAATGCCCTGAAGTTCACATCCTCACGCATTCTTTCTTGAGAAAAACACAAAATGAAAACATCAACACACTGGCCACTCTTAGAGATGAATGTTTATTTTTGCAACATTTCCAGGTAGTGACCATCATTGCAAATAAAAGGACAGAGTTATCAAAATGTAAACTCAATCCCTATAGTGTGCCTTAAAATGTACACTGTACATCTAGCAAATAGATCCCAGTCTGGCCCTATGGGCATACTGTACACGCCATTTAGGTACTGTGTTTGAAACATACTGTGACTGCCTTTAAAGTGAAAGAATATAAGCAAGCAGGTATGGCACAGAGATGAAGATACGAGTAGAACAATGTTGGTTGTTCACTAATGCTGCAACTTAAACTGATTTTAATATAATTTGAAGTATATCATGGTGAAAGAAAAAAACATCTGCACTGAATATGCTACATACTGCAGGTTTTCATAGTTTCTTCACTGTGAATTTAAGTGACACATGACTGTGAGTCACAGAATTCTAAAGAGCATGCTTCAAGGATGCGAAGTTTAAGAAACTCCTGAACTAATCAATTAAACTGTAATAGACTGACAGCTACAGCTGAGAAAATGATTCAAAATGATACAATGTCTGGCAATAATTTTTACCTGTTTGTAGTACATTAGCAAGTGGGTGAAGTTATTCAATACATCATTTGAAAACCAATCTGTATTGATTGGTTTAGGAAGACATATGAATCACATAATGTATTTCACTTCCTTGCCTGGATGGGAATGATTTCTAAGAATCAGATTTTGGAGAAAATACTTTTGGAAAAAAGGTAAAAAGAACAAACAAAAAAAATTGCTCTATGTTCAGTAGCATTTATTGAACATAAATTCCTAACACCCGTTCACAATTTTCTTTGACTATGCTTGCTAGAATATTTCTAAAAGCAGAACAAAGGGATGTGAATTCAGCTGGCACCATTTCACTTAAACACAAGTATTCACTGACAATCTTTTCATGGGATAAATCTTGTCTCTCATACATCAAGAACTGTAAAATTTATACAGCTCAGTATAATATAGGAAAAAACATTATCTTAGTGAGGTCCTGCTATCCAGGAAGACATCTCATTATTCAAGAAGCCAGAACTGGTGAAGTTTGAACTAAACTTGTTTTTTAGTTCACTCTTCACAAAGCAGCTGTGGTGGGCTGATTTTGGCTGGCCACCAGTTTACTCATTCCTCCTCCTCCTCATTAGGATACAAGGAGAAACTATCATGGAAAAGCTTGTGGGTTCAAACAGGGAGATCACCTACCATGAGCAAAACAGACTTGGTTTGGAGAAAATTAATGTAATTTGTTGCCAATTAAAAATACTATTACCATAAAAGTTGGTTAGAGACACTCTCCAAGGCTCTATATGGAGTTTCAGAAAGCAGCATTCATCATTGCAGCTCTGGGCACATGCGAATCGTTTCACAAAGGTGAGCGTACCCGTTGCTTACTGGCAGCAGCTCTATATTTAGCATACTCATGCATATTCACAGCTTCCCCAGGAAGTTATTTACATATTCATGACATTCACGGGAACCAATTATAATATTCTAATTACACATGCACGTTCTTGCTGAGTGGGGGTCTCTGCTGGTCCTTGATAGTCTTCCTCACTGTGTTTATTGAATGACCTCAGTGCCTGCGCACGCTTGCAAGGTCCTAGTGCTGAGTTAGCAGTTGGTATTTCCTGGTGTCTGTTCTGTTCCACACTGGATGCCACTCTACTGTCTTAAAGGCTGGTATCCTTGGTCTGATTCATTGTCTCCTTAGTTGCTAATAGTCCCTTGATGTTCTTTCTCCTGTTAGCCCAACATTTCTTTCTCTTTATGTGTTAGTAAGTTAGAACAGTTTGCTCTATTCTACTACGTTACTTTAAAGTCACACCTCTATTGTCAGTTTAAAGCTATAATTTAAGTCTACATTTTTCTCTTTGAGACCTATAGGATATATGTGCATATCCTTATATATGTATACATATATATGTATATATACATATATCCTGTAAGTCTCATTCTATACCCTTTACCCATATTTGATTCTAATACACCATTGTGACCAACAACTACAAAATTGAATCATCATACATGCTAGGATACAGACACAAATTATTGATGATGATGATCACAAATGAGGGCTTCTAAACCATATTCAATTCGGTAGCTAAGAAGTAAGTTCATGCCATAATTCTTCAAATTCCCAGGAAGTATCATCTTTAGCAGTCTCATATAAAACCTTAGCTTGCTTCCAGATATCTGCAGATCTGTGGATATCCTGCCGCTCTGGTCTATGTATGTGCAGTACCTTGTGTTTATAACTGTACAAACACCTCCTTGGGAAGATAACAGCTGATCAAGGGCCATACGGTTTTGCAGTGTTATCTGAGATAGGCTGGATACCTCAATCTGTAATGCCTGGATAGCATCTATAATGTTGTCTCCTATGTTTCAGTTCCTGCTGATGTATTTATGATCATTTTTTCTGATTCACTCACCCCCAGCCAAGGGAGAAACCATCTCACAGAACTGTGACATTTAGTAGGACAATCAACAATGGCATTACAGAATATCTTGGCCCTTTTTAGGAAGGTTCTTATCCTGCCTTTTTTCAGCTTGAGGGTTTTGATTATTGTAATATCCATGAGTACAACACTCAATGTACATGTTCCAGTCCATCCTGGGGGAAGGGATTTTCTAGCAATATTATTACACAACCAATACCACCCTTCTGGAGCATTCCAACAGCCAATCTGGGGTCCTTTGATTTGAAGTTACGCTGTCCAGCTACAGTTTGGGTAACGTCCTACCAAGATATCACCAGAGTTTTAACCTGGTGCCAGCAAGTATTGCCTGAGATCCTGTTTTCCCTGCAAAGACATACCACCAGGAACAAAAGGCAGTTGGTAAGGCTGCCCATACATCAGTTCATATGGACTTACATGATTCCTTCCTCGCTGTGTTCATATCCTTAACTAAGCAATTGATTCTGTTCCCCCGTAAGTTGCCGGGTGGTTTTCTTCTTATAAGAGGCTGGGAAATTACTACTTGCCTGTTTGATGTAACACACCATTCTTCTTGGCTCCTAACAGACTAGGTAATTTCCCATCCTTGGTTTGATAACTTGGAACTTCATTATCCAAACACTGATACTTATGAGCAATATCAATATGAGGTCCTCACCCACAGCTTCTTTGGCTGCTTTGTCAGCAACACAATTACCAATATTCACTGGAGTGTTACCAAATTGATACGCCTTGAAAGCAAATTTTTACTTTCTGACAATTCCAGAACTCTCTATGATCCCATATTTGGTTACCACAGCGTTTCCTGCTTTTCAGTTTCCATTTTTCATAAAGCTGCTACCATCTACAAACAGTTTGTAGTGCACATCCTTCAGGGATGTATCTTGCAGACGGTATGACTGGAATACACATGCTCAATGGTCTGTAAAGTTGTGAGTCAGCTCTCCTGCTTCTGGATCGGTTTTGAAAACCACTGCTGTGTTCAAAATGTTAGTTCCTTTCAATTCTATGTCCTCTTGTTCTAAAGGCACAGCCTGATGTTTTAACAGCCTGCCTGGGGAAAGGCAATGACTGCTTTTCTGTTCCAGAATGGTTGTTACCATGTGAAGTACAGATACAGTCCATTTTTGTCCCAAAGTATTTGACATAATTTTCTATTACAGGCTCTAGTCCTTTTCTTGCTTCCAATCTTATAGGATATTGTTTCTGTCTTACTGATCTGATGTCTGAAATGATTAATAGTTCCTGGTTCTGCAGCCTATACTAGTGGTGTGACTGCATTCTCCACTTCTTCTGGTATATCTGGCTCAGTGGCTGTTTCTGTAGCATAGAACTTGGATCTCCACAGCCTTTTCATCAGGAACATACATCTGAACTTTCTTTCTTGAAACATAATTTATGCATGTAACTTACTCAGTATATCTCTAGCCAGTAACAGCACGGGGCACTCAGACATGTAAAGAAATTGATGGGTCAACATCTGTTTGCTGATTTTTACAATTTAGAGGTTGAAAGAAAGGCAGGGTTCCTGTCCACACTGTAGCACCAGTGCCTGAAGCTGTTTGTTTGCTTAATTGCCCTTTACAAGTATTTATAACACAATAAGCAGCCTCTGTTTCTACAAGAAATTTTACCTTATCATTCCCCAACCTAACTGTAGCCAGGGGCTCTGCTGGGGGGGGTTTCAAATCTTCCCCCTGCCCCCCTCAGTCTTCATCTAAAGTCATCATTTTCTCTGCCTGTCCTGACATTCCACTAAATCTCTGGATTTTATTTTGATTCTCAGGGCATTCCCTCATCCCGTGTAATCTGTTCACAAACCTTTCCATGTAATCCTTCTTTCCAACTCTTTCCAACCGGGCCGCTCCCCTCTTTCCTGGTTTCCTGGATGAGAGCTACAGCCAACAATTTTCCTAAACATTCTGATTTTAATCTGGAGTTTATTTTATGCCCCCACATATACAATAACAGATTCCTAATTGAATCCCGACACACTATAACCCACAATACGCAATATTGTATTACATTAATAATTATATTAATAATGTATATATATTAATAACTGGGGACACAAACCCCTTTCCGCCACCATCTGAACCATATCAGGGAACTGGCACCAGCGCAGTGGTGGTCCGATTGGGATAGGTCTCCTAGGGCACATCCATTATTTTTCCCAAATCAGACTGGTCTTCCCCCTTAAGCTTTTGTATCTTTTTCCCTATATCTTCCACAGACTGACATTTTATTAAACGGTCTAATTCTCTCCTTCCTTCCTCTGATTCAAGATAAATAGTAGTATATATATGCATCACCTCTTTTAATCTTCCCATGACTCCAGAAGGTGATTTGTTTATATCTTGCTTTATTTCGTGTAGCTTAAACCAGTTCACTTCCTTGGGGACCACGTTCTTAATACTGAATAAAATCCACCTTTGATATTGTTTCAAAGCCTGTCTGTCCTGATCCCGATTAGGGTCCCAGTTAGGATTGGTAGTAGGTACGTGAAGATTCACTGTACCTGCCAATGTGCCTGCCATTATTTGTTGTTCTACTGCTGTCCGAGCCATGTGAATAATCATATCCCTGTCAACACTCTCAATAGCATGATTACCATGCCACTTGTTTCCAAATATTCAAATCTATAATGGTAAAGGGAATCTTTATCATGACCCATAGCACCTTTCCTTTCAGGGAAACTCCCCCAATGCTGGTGTGAAGGTCCCAGAGACTCCCCGGATCCGAAGGAAACACGGCAGAGGGCCCCTGTTAAGGCATCAAACTGTTACTGTAAAAGTTGGTCAGAGAAACCCTCTAAGACTCTATGTGGAGTTTTAGACAGCAGCACTCTTTAGTGCGGTGTTGGGCGCACATGCAAATCACTTTGCAAAGGTGAGCACACGCATTACTTGCTGGCAGCAGCTCTATATTTAGCATACTCATGCATATTTACAGCTTTTTCCAGGAAGTTATTTACACGTTCATGACATTCACGGGAACCAATTATAATATTCTAATTACACATGCGCTTTCTTGCTGAGTGGGGGTCTCTCTGGCCCCTGATAGTCTTCCTCACTGTGTTTACTGAATGACCTCAGTGTCTACGCATGCTTGCAAGGTCCTAGTGCTGAGTTAGCAGTTGGTGTGTCCTGGTGTCTGTTCTGTTCCATGTTGGGCGACACTGATATCTTAAAGGCTGGCATCCTTGGTCTGATTCATTGTCTCCTTAGTTGCTATCAGTACCATGATATTCCTTTTCGTTAGCCAAACCAAACACCATTAGAAAGATATATTTTCATGTGCTTAGCTAGAACTTTTTTCTTAACATACAACTATACAAAGAGATTGCTTTGATGTGCTTTATATACCCAGATCTTACTGAACTTAGGGTCTTCATTCAGAATTCCTGCAGGTGAAGTATCCCTCAGCCAGCAGACTTCCTCCATCACTCCACATATTGATACTGGCTGTTTTTCAATTATAACTGATTGAATGGCCCCCCTAAGCTACTCATTCTCCTCCTTTCTTAATCCTATTCTGTATTCAGTGAGATCTGGGATCTTTGGAAGCTGTCTCAGCAGCTATCTCAGCAGCACAACTCAGAGACAACTGAGACCCTTTTCTTAGATTCACCAATTTAAGTGACAACTTTCCTGAGCTTACTCTAATTGATATGAACAAGAACCAAAGGAGGATGGGGTTCTCATCAGTCTATATGTCCCCATTCTTTAACACAAGTAATGTAGAAATGCTGGGCCCACACTCTGTGACAGCACAGGTAGGATGACACACATCCTTCTCTGGATTTCATGGGGTATCTCTAACCTCCACAGCAAAGGAGGTTGCTTCACTTAACTGGCAAACCCCACCCTTCTGCTTGATCAGCTTCTGATACATCCCAAACACAAGCACTTTTTGAACTGCTTTACCTCTGTAAGGACAGACTGATCAGTTGCTACTCATAGATCTTTGGAGGATGAGATTTTCCATCTTTCCCAAGCAGGGAATTCTGAATATGCCAGTTAATACTCAGATCTAGACTGCTGTCTTTTACACTAGAAACACAGTGCACCACTTGCTTTCCCCAAAGAAACGGGAATGAGTGTTGCAGAGAATTGCTAGCTGTACATGGCCAGTTCACTTTATTCTTCCTCTCATCAGCAGTTACAGCCTTCCAGGCCAAAGTATTCTCTGATCTCAGGTTTTGTGAAGGATAGTGAAGGTACCACTGAAGGGGTTACTTTGCAGAGGCATTGGAAAGTGCTTAACCTCAGCAAAAAATTGTACAATTCTGTTGCTGACCTTTAGAAGATTTCACTTTGAATGTTGACAGGACTTCTGGGAGGAAAATGAAGAATCTGGTAGAAAGTGTTTAACTTAACACAATTGAGAACAAAGAAAATTCTTGTCCCTCTTATCTTTGTCTCAAGTAAACAGATCAGACCTAAGACTGTCGTGTACCTTATTTGCCACATTCTTTCATCATGGTCTTACTTGTCCTCCAAAGTACTACAAACATTCTTTTGTGCAAAAAACTGGTGGTATTTATGACAAAGGAGATATATCTGGGAGCTCTTTACGTCCTGCTAAACCTTGGCTGTTGGGCCTTCGGGGTGGAGCAGTTTGAGGTACTTCACTAACAGTTCAGACAAATTCTTCATGCAGTTGGAGCCAAAGTGCTTCAAAGGTGGGTTGTTTAAAACAGTCCTTGGCTAAGGCAAGACGCAGCACAGCTGATGAACAAAACTTAAACCCCATCTGCAGTGCTTGTTAGCTACCCCAGAACTGCAGTGCAAAGGATGCCTGCCATACAATTTTATTTAGTGTCTCAACAGTCTGTTAGTGTAAGAGAATCTTGTGTTGCTGCAGAGATCCTGACTACTCTGGACCCAGTCCTGGAGAGATTCCTTAAGAAAAGGAGCACAGGTCTGTTTGTACCACTGGGCCTCAGCCCTCCCAAGTTCCTGTAGTGTAACACTAGAGAAATAAGTGATTTTTAATTTCACCTTATTTTTCACAATATCCCTATTATGCATTTCTGGGAAAGGCAGAAGGGCATAGTTACAGCAATGCCTTTTTGTTTGGAGTGCAGGTTTGTAGATATTCCACATGCCTTAGACCACCGAGCTAAAAATCTGCCAAATTACGTTTATTTACCACTAGTACAAAAGAATGAGTACTAACAGGAATGACTGAAGAAGCAATATTAGATAATTAATTTATATTACGTACCAAAAAGCTCTTTTTCTTCTAGAAACTTTCCCTTATTAAAGCTAAGGTTTGGAGTGGCTTTCTCAGGCTGCAATGGGGATAGGTTCCCCATCTCCTCTTATCCCAAACAAATTCACTCCATGTGCCTGAGTCTCTCGATGGGTGTTAAGGAGCACACTTCTGAAAATCAGACCTGAGCCATATCAGTTGCTGAATGGAAAATACATTGTTATTTAAACAAAAACTAGTTAAGTCCTATTTTCTTAGCCAGTCCTAAGAAAATATTTGCTTTGCTCCCATTACATGTAAGCGTAATATTGTACTTCTGATCAGTTCCATTCACTACTGTGTAGGCAGGTGACCCTAGTCTGGATATAACTAATGCATTTTCTGTGGTTTATGGGTCATTCCACACTTCCACACTCTCAAGGAGTATTACAAATAACACTGTTCAAGCTTTTTTCAATTTTTGAGATAGCTGGTATGCGTCTGGGACCTGCACTTAATGAAAGTATTAACAAAATCAGACAGATACCATCTGTCTTTATTGCCAGGAAAATAACCATATTCATTCATAATGCAGGCCAGACAGATATGTCTTTTTTTATCAAGCACATACACACGTTAACAGTGACAGTTAGGGACTCTGGCGTAGGCATTAATGCCATTGTATGCGCAGTATTTAAAAGGAAGCAATGTTGTAAACCTGATAAAAAACGCTGACAAACTGCTGTTTGGCCAACTAGGCCCTCTGGCTTCTGTCCTCGCACTTCCAGAATATTGTTCATCCCCAGGCATTGGTGAACGTATTGATACAGATCTTTTGACTAATGGAAACATGTCTGTCTGAATGCTGCAGATCAAATGAAGATGCCACATTAGTCATATTAACTATCTTGCTTCTTTCACTAGCAACCACACAACAAATATGTCTTAACAAATTGCGTTCACTGGCCAAAATGCCAGGAAGACCCTGTTACCAGTTAAGACTTCTGTTTCACTGAGAAACAAGGATTTCAGTTGAAAAATCTGAGATGCAAACAGGTTAGGATATAAGAGAAATGCACTAGTATTAATAAACTTTTTACATTTGACACATACTGTATTACAAAGAAAATATCCTTGTAAGACCATTAATTGCTGGGCCATAGGTGACTTCCGTCTAGTTTACTAAAGTAGCTAATAAAACTTGTATAGAGCCTTTTTTAGATAATGCTTACATGTATGAAAATG
>JBCJKH010059477.1:3879-71111 GCA_039877255.1 Loriculus beryllinus | reverse complement strand
CAAAAATTTCATCATGTTGGAAACAGTATCTTCACAAATAAACCAAAAAAAAACCCAACAGTCTATATTCCTTATAGACAAAGACTCTTCAGTCAAAAAAGCACTGCTCTAACAAAGAAGCAATGTTAATTAAAACCTGGTTTTGGATAGTAGGAAGGACTTTACAGAGGAACAGGTCATAGGAAATAAACTGGCATTACGGTAAGTTAACTTTTTAAATGTTGATGTTAGATGAAAGGATAAACCAGTCAGTAACTGGGTATTTCCTCACCCCTCTCTTCACCCCAACTCAGCAGGACAAAGACAGGAGTACTGGAGAACACAAGAACCTGGATCTGAAGGAGACTTCGTCATTTCTGAAGTCAAAAAAGCACAAGTGTCATCTGTCTGTGGGTGAGGGCACAGGCAGAAACAGGTGCCCAAAATGAACTATACAAATAAACACCTTAAGAAAATCACCAGGACTGAACAGAAGGCCAACAGAAATGCTGAGGGAAGACATGCTAAAACATTTACACCCTGAAAGTCAAGGATTGTTTGTGTAAGAAGAGAACTACTGACACATTTGAATTAGGAAATAGTGACAAAATCATACTTTTTCTTCCACTTTTTAATCAGGGAAAACAAACAATGATACCCCTACCCCCCAACAAACAGAAACCAATCCAAGCTAAAAAAAAACCCAATATCCCAAAAACAAACCCCCAAGAACCAGGAAAAGAAGTGCACATTTGTAGCGTATAGAAATCAAAGACAGTGTAAGGTATCCAAAAGAATGTTTTGCCTCTGTCCCCAAGAAACAATAGATAAGCAAAATCAGAGGCATGGAGAGAAGGGTAAAAAGACTGATGAGAAACGCAAATGCCAAATCCTTATGTGAAAGAAATCCATACAGCATGCCATGCTCCATTTGTGGGGATGATAATCCAGAAAACTAAAAAAAGCAGCATATTAAAGTAGAAATTAAGTAGGAAGATTTTCTTAGTAAGACTATGAAATTAGTTATATGTTAACATATGACTAGCAAGCAGCAAATAACGCACTTGTGAAAACAATTCAGACAAATATAGAACGTTGAATTTGCCTTAAGTGCCATAAAAAAAGCTTTAGAACGCATTTTGAAAGAAAGAACTGGGGAAATGGGAAGTAAACAAAGATGAAACTATAAAGTTTTACTCAATATCTGCCTTCGATGAACTGAAAAAATATGAAGCAAATGCAGCCCACCTCGTCTACCTGGACTTCAGTAAAGAAAATCTGAAAATGGAACTTCAGTTTATCTGAATCTTTCTCTTTTCATATTTAATGTTTCCTTTAACACAATTTTATAATAAAGATTTCACATGGTTGGAAAGGATTTGCACTAGACAGTCTGAGTATTAATTAAACCTTAGAATGGTATTTGTATGACTCTGAAACCAGAAAAAGAAAGCTAACAGTTTTATCTACCTAATTAAGAAATCCTATTGTATTATTTCAGCCACAGGCTCACCAAATTATAACAGCTGGAATGTCTAATACGTACCTTCTAAGAATTGAATCTTTTGCCTCAGGAGACATGAAATCTTTTAAAAAATGCAGCCCCTTTCCCAAAATCTGGAGCAAGAAGATTCTGAAGCCATTACCTGAGTTGTGGCTTTAGACAAACATTCATTGTACCAGAACTAGAACTAAAAGGTAGATACAAACTTACAGAAGCATATGCTGGGGTACTTTTGGTATATTTCATTATCTTGAGTCTATGTTTGTTTTCAGGTGTGTGTGTATGTTTGCCAGTCTTTGTAACTGTATACATCTTTGAGCAAAGCAAACTAGCATAATACCATGGGCATATGCCACCCTGAAGAGAACGGTGTTATTGTCATTCTTTACTTAACAGAAAAGTGATATTCACATTTTTTAAACTGCTGAGAGTTCATGAAGTTCAACTTCAGAGATATCAAAATGCAAATGATGTATCTGAGGAAGCAGAAATACATCCCTCATTTCAAGTAACCCAGTCAGTTTAAACAAGTGTTTTCCTTCATTGCTGAAAGACAGTCCACCCAGCTAACATCTAACAAAAGAGGAATTGCTTGTCTTTGAGAGAACCTCTCAGTTCAGAACTTCATGAATACTGAGCATAAACAGACAGCAACAATACCACTGAGATAATAGTTGTTAACAGCAGAAATTAAAAATTCAAGGCTACAAGTCAAGAGGCTCTTGTTTTTATTTCTATCCACAAGATTTTAAATATTCAGATGATCAAGAACCCAGCTGTGGATACAGAACAAGGACTTAGAGCTGAAACAAAGACTACCAATTACTCAGAATGGTACTAGCAAGTGTAATGTACCCAAAGCAGCAACATGACAATGAAAAGTTTAAACTCCCACCATTATTCTTGCCAGGGTTACTCAGGTGAACTAATGATACTTAAGTAAATGGGCAAAATCAATTACACTGAAGTGACAAACATATTAAGTCAGATCCTTTCACCATAAAAGCTACCACAGAGATTCCCGCTTCTTGTCCTACCGAGATTTACAGTTCACATTCACCTGACCTAGTTCAAAATCCCACATTCTTTGCAAAAACCTGCACAGTAACCTTTTTCTGCTCAGGCTTGCCAGAAATCTCTACCTCACCTAAATCACAAGAGCTCACAAGAGCAGAACAAGCTATTAAAATTAAATAACAGAGTTTACTTGTCAGAGAAGAATAGAATGAAAGTGAGATAGTTCTGAAGAGCATAATACATTATTTTTGCCAACACAATCATATTTTGACCATAGATGTTTTTGCAATTTATTTTTTTCATGCATAAATCAAAAGCCAATGTAAAGTGCTGTCCTTCTATTTCAGGGTCTGCCTCAATGATTTCTGTCTCAAATTAGTACACTTCTTAAAAGCAGATTACTGATCCTAGATTACTGCTACACTAAAGAACTCTAATTTATTAAAAGGACTGTTATGAAGCAAAAGTTGATTTAAACAGACACATAAATTAGCATCACTGGAAACAGCTATTTAAATCTAATTTTATACAGAAGCAAAAAATAGATAGATAAAAATATTTTCTCAGAGTACTGATTCACAATACATATGCGTGATATAAACCAAGCCATATACAAGATACACACAATAACAAACCAAGCTATAGACTATAGAATGTGATGGATCCTGTAAATTATCCCCAAACCAACAATTATAAAAGTCAGTGTCACTGGCATATAGCAAACAAAATGATATAGGGAAGTCTAGACTTGATTATAGTTATTTAGAGTTATACTTTTTTTTGGTAAAGATAAGAATATATTCTTGTGAACTCCTGAAAACCTGGAAGAAAACTCACATATATTCAATAGTAATATTCCTGGTAATAATTAACTTGTATAAAAATAGTAACATTTTCTCTGTAAGAAACTCTCAATAATAATAGTAAAGCTGTACACTTACATACTTCTAGCCAAAAGAACTATCCTCTTCTAAATTGTTTAATTTATAGGAAGCTGATACTAATCCCCATATTAAAAGGGGCACATGATTAAAAAAAAGATCAACCAGGAGCAGAGACAGAAAATTGTCAAGATTTTGTGCTAAAAGCTTCACAAGAAAGGATTTCTGCAGCTTTTCAGAAACTCATTCAGAGGATTTAGAAGTTACAATAAGCATACTGATAAGGTATGCAAAACGTGAGGCGATGAAGTCCAACTCCGGTAAAACAAATCTTAAATCACTGAAATGTCTAAGTGGGAAGATACGCGTTTAAAAGGTGAGGTCTAAAATCTGCAAGTCCTAAAAAAAAATAAAAAAGCCTATGATATGGCCAGAGGTCAAGGTCAATCTCTTGCAAAGCAGCTTTTTTAGGGGAGACTAGCAATATGGTTTGAAATTAGAAAAATTAGAACTCGAATGTAGGGTGTATTTGGAAAATTACTGCTCTGTAGTATGAAAAAGCATGCTGATTACATAGGTAGGACTCCATGCAATGGAAGGAATCAATCAGTCCTGCTCTGCCCACACACCCTGCAGCTGTACAGTCCACTGCTTACCCTGTGTCACCCTGTGCAGTTCCATCACCCAGCAAAGGGCTGGGTAAGGGCACTTTTTGCTGCATTAGGAAACTGGAGGAAATGAGGGACTAGTCCATGAAGCATCAGAACTGCAGCAGAGGAGAAAAAAGTACCATACAGACAGCTGTGAGAGTGGATCAGAAAGAAGATCTCTCTTCTGGTAGTAGTAAATCTAACAGCAGGCTGTGTCACCTGAAGAAACTGCTCACTCTTTCAAACATCTTAGGTTTCCCCCAAACCTAATTTCTTTACTATTCTTTTGATACCTATTTTCATATTTAACCTTTGCTAAGGCTTTGCAAGGGGTTTTACAGACCCTTATTTTGATAGTCTCTCACCAAGCATGAAAGTTGACAGCCAACACAAAACACAAAGTGCATTTAAGAAGGCTTTTTTTTTTTCCTAGTACTCCACTTGCTGTCTTACTCTTACGTGAAGAAATACGGCTACAATAGCAGTGACTGTTTTAAAACAGCAAGCCATTAAGTAATCATTTCTCAGTATTTCATTTTGCTTCCTCAAAACCACTTCAAAACATCGCTTTTAGTCATGACATTGCTAGATACAACTAGTAAGAACTTAGAAAAAATGTTTATTATAAATAACCCTAATTTTACTTTCAATAATACATTACATCATGCTACAGTCAAAACAATCAGAAACCCTGGCAATCACATACCAGACATATTAATAGTGAACACCAAATACAGCATAACACATTAACCTAAATATCATCCAACCTTGAAGAACATCTTCAGGGCAGAAGTGTTAAGATTGGTTTTCTGTTAAAGCTTCCAGAGGTGATGGCCAAGATTACAGGACTTCCAACTGTGATTAAATAACTGAATTATGTATAAAAAGTGATAAGCATCTTGACTGCTCACTGTAATAGGCCAACCACCTCGGCAAAATAGCAAATGAAAACAGGTGTTTTGCATGAAAGTTCATCCCTTTATGCAAAACATGAATTAAAACCATCTCTAAACTCTTCTAAAATAGCTGCATGTGTAAATCTCATAAGCTCCAAGGAATTTGCTAGACAACTTTATGCCTTCAAATGTCTTGTACAAAATCCATTTTTTTTCAGATTGTAAACACATATGCATATGTATACACATGCAAAATTACTCATACGCATACATGTTTATATAGATGAATGCGTACATGCATACACGTGTATTCTGCCCCTCATTGTCCCAAGAAACTTCAAAGTGTTTCTAAGGTCACTGTAACTATGGAGCAATCCAAATCCAATTCAGTTTTATTGCTGAAGAACAAAGAAAGATGACATAAGCATTAGGTAGTGAAGGAGAATTAGAAACATTAGAAACATTTCTGTAATTGTTTTGTCTTGCCAGAACCAACTATTCCAAATCTGCAAACGGTTTAAAACCAACAAGTCTGTTGCATAGTGGCACTGATACAAGTAAGAGGAAGTAAAACTGACAGTGCAACTCCACAACTCATAAAAGCCATATTATTCTTTGGCCCAAAAGAATCCATTAAAAAAAAATGTTCTACCAATTCCATCTTTTTTTTTTTTTTTTAAGTAACATGAAATTTAGAATTGAACTATTAAAAAGACAAAATGTATAAAAATAAATTCTGATTAGTGAATTTAAACTGATTTTTAGTTTGTAATAGGGGTGATGCATTCCAGAACAAACCTTTTGATTTCCTTCACAGTTTTTGGAAACACCACCAGGTTGTGAAGTTTTTTTTTCTTCCCTTGGCTAAAAATGAATGCGCTGTGAATCATCAAGAAAACCATTACACAGCACTTCCTGGGCTCTGTTAATTCCTTTCAGCGGAAGAACTGCAGTTCTCATCTTTTCTGAAGCCACCTTCAGCAGAGTCAAGGCACTTCAAAACATCATTACAATTAAAGCTACCTTCTACGTATACTTACACAGCATTAACATACGACTGTAAATTCACAACTCCTCTACTAAAGCAATTCTTCAGATAAGACTTTGCTAAATTTGTGCCAGCCTTTTACTACAAAGTATTGGATATCAGAAACAAAGTACTATTCAGGAAGAACAAGATTGCCAGGCAGCATTTCAGATTATGAAAGCAAAAAGGGAAAAACGGCACAAAGTATCACATAGAAGATGAAACTGGATTCAGACAGATGCAATGGTTGCCCAAATAGGCATAATTAAAAACCTGACTGCAATATTAGGTGATTCTATATATATACATATGTAAACAAAAACAAAAAACAAACTTCAAACAAAATCCAACACATTAATCCATATAGAAAAATGAAATTTTTCTTCATTGTAATCTTTGTTCTCAAAATAACTAAAATTCTAACTCGTAAAACCAATGCCTTTCCTAAAGGCTTCACATTTTTGCATGAACTATTTTAAATGCCTCCAGACATGGATGAGAGAGTATTTTAAAAGCCTTGTCACATTCTGGTTCTTTTCCAACTGCAAAAACCATAAGGAAAGACCCTAAGATGTTCCTGAATTGCCTCTGCTTTGTGCCTATCTTGTTACATCAGCCATCAACAAGGTCTTATCCAAAAAGCTAATTAAAAAAAACTTGCAGGAAGAGACCTACACAGTGCTGATCTGGAATTTTTTAGAGGTTTATTTATGGCAGTGTTACCTATTGCAATCAAATATTTTCCTAAAGGATTTATGTTGGACTACCAATTATCTAGCAAGTGTTCCTTTATCTGACACCGCACACATAATACTCTATGGACCTGTATACAACACTCATGAAAAGAAAAATAAGGAAGTGGAAAAACACAGGGAATTTCTGCAAGCAGCTTTTTTTGTAAAGTGGCTCTTGTCCACAACACTTCAAATTGAAGACAGTTTGCTCCAATTATGCCATATCTTTTTCTGCATGAAAATATCACATACCTCAATTTTAAAGAAAAGAAATTAAAGTTACTCCTGCCACTATTATTTTAGAAATAAGATTTATAGTCTCTGCTATTACTTGCATTAATACTGATCACAGAGAGTAGTTCAACTCTCAGGGGAGTGGAGGAAAGACTGAATAAAAAGTGAATACTATTAATCTCTTCGAAAGTAAAATTTTCCAAGGGCAGTTCATACCTATAATGAGCAACTCAGTATTTGGCATCCTGACATACTTAACCCAGAAAAAAAAAACCCAACCAAACTCTGAAATCTATTTTCTGTCTTATCTGCAATCATACAATGTTAGAAGTTTGAAGAGTCAGAATTGGGGAAAAAAAGATACTAGGTAAACCGTTTTGACATAGAACATGTATTTAGAAATAAGGACAATTATGGGCCATGAGAAAGCTAAACAGAGGTAGAAAATATCTGGAGCTACAAAAGGGAATTATTTTATGATGATATGTCTGCCTAGTGAATGGAAAAAATATTAACAAACAGGCTGATGAGTATTTTGCTATTCTGACATGTTAGGTATGTAGAGCCTTCTCAGAGAGCTCAGCATGTTACAGCAGAGCTTTTGCATGAGAGATCCATTTTTAAATCTTCCCAACTCAAAAATCTCCTGCTGGGAAAAACTGATCTGAAGAACTTAATTAACAGCAAGTTTACTATAAGGTCTCTGAAGTATACTGTTGGTTTTCATACAGAGTAGTAAAATCAAAACAAGACAGACATAAGCATCAAAGGGAATGCACTCTGCTTGTCACACACAAAACATATGCTTGTTACCTCCCCCTTTCTTCCCACAGGGTGGAAGGGAGGTTTATGTGAAAACATATAGCTCTGCTGAACAGAACATCCATCACATAGAGCTGACCCACCCCACCACAGGATGGTATCAGATACAGTAGGGGTTCTCTCCTAAGTACTCAAGTTTCTTTTTGGATGCCAAAGGAGTTATTTCTGGAATTATGAAAATTTTACAAATCTCTTCCCATGACCTTTCTGACATTCAAACTTCGATGAATGGCTCCCACACTAGATTGCTCATTCCAAGAAGGAAATTTCATGTTCCTTTTCCTTAGTGGCAGATAAATTATGGATTGTTCACAGCAATGATTAAACACAGTTTACAAATACACTGGCATGCCAGCCATTTGTTCTTAATTCAAAACCTCCTGACTTTTTTCTGGCATGACCCTTTTCAACTCAACAATGGACCTTGTCAAAATAAACTTCTAGAAGCTGTTCTGTACCATATCTCACTTGTGTCATAGGTTCCTGTTCCTGGAGTTACACAGTTATGAACACACACTAGGCCCAGAGAAAAATCAAGCTGCAAAAATCAATCACTCCAAAGTCAGAATGTCAAAGACATTGCCAGAAACAATGGGCAAGATGCCTGGGAGCCTTGATCTGCCCTTGCCCTATGTGCACGTATTAAGGTCAAGTTTTTAGTTACAGGATCACATCCTACCTCACCCCACAAGGTTGTTCCCTGATTCAGTTAAAAATAAGAATCAACACATATTCACTATGCAAATACTCAACATTTTGTCCTCAGCATTTGAAATATACCTTGAGGGCTTCTATACTGAGCACTACTCAAGTCTTTCTACAAAGGCAGACTCCTCAGTTTCCTGCTGTGGTATTCCCTAAGGCTCATTATCATATCAACTGAGTGAGCCTGAGCACTCTCCTCAAAACACATCCCTAAAATCTATAAAGTGTTACCCCAAGATCTGAGGTAGGGGAATCCCAGCAAAGAAAGGCAAAAAATGTTCAAGACTTGTGGGTGCCAAACTGAAACACCCAGCAACATATTTTTCAGACTATGCAGCCCTGCATAGTATTTTCATTACACATAAAAGTCGCATTTTACTTAACAGAAAATTACCATGAATTCAATTGTATTTGAGAGCTCACAGCACTTTTCCAAGTCCAATTCCAGGTTCTTAAGTTGAACCAAAATAAAATACAACTAGTGACTACCTACAGAAATTCTCATTTTAAGTGAACCATCAGAAGGAACCTGGGTAAGGAACACTGTCCAGCTCTCAACACAGCACTGAGCTGTACTCTATAATTAAATTCTAAAACAAAGTCAGTGATACGGATGGTAGTCCCAAGCTTCTCAAATATATACTTGGATGAAAAATATAGGTCACCGTACTAAAAATAAAAGGATTACATATGAAGGGATGAAAGTTTTTTTTTATGGCAGGAGGGGCAACACGCACGACACAACCAAAACCAAACCACACAACACAGAAAATGCTAGTCATGTATACCAAAATATATATCCTGAAAGCAATTTTGCACCTCAAAGCAATAGCATGCCAAACAGCAACTTGATGAATGAGAACGGAAAATAACACCGTATTTGAAGGTCTATTAATACTATTTGGGGCAGATTCCAATAACCCAAAACCTGATGGAAAAGAACTATCTCAATGGGAAGCTGAAAAGTAATTAGGGATTTTGGCCAATGCAATGCTTTTTCAGTGCACACAGTGTGGGAAATAACGAGTACTATGGGCACATACACCCAAGACAAAAACTTAAATATAAAAATACTACTTTGCAGAATGTTGTCAAAAAACATTCCGCTAGAAGAGTTCTAGATGCAATTAGCACATCCTAAAAGATAAATACCAGTCAAAAGTTATTAAAAAATCAAAGGGCAAATGTTCTTGAAATCTAGTCCTGATACTGTTTAATGGAAGCGCTGTGCCTCAAATGGTTCCAGAGGCAAATTTAATTAATAAAAAGCTAAAATAATGTTACTAATTAATTTTCAGAATTTCATAAAATATTTGCATTTTATAAAAATAAAATGCAAAAAAAGCAAAACTTTTATGATAGTCCTCAATTTGTGATTTTTGTACCATATCTATGCTATGTAGGTGTAGATATGTAGATGTACGCCAAAGGGCATAGCAGAATTCTCCAAAACAAGAATATATTAAATGTAATTAAGACCAAGAGTAGGAACCTACATATGCACCACATGTGCATACACATTTTTATTACAGACATGCAACTGTAAAACATGCTATCAACATGGGAAGGCAGGATCAATTTTACGTCAATGTCACAATGAAGAAATACTTTTTTGTTTCCTTAAAACGGAGAAGTGAAGTAACCATCAGAACAAAAGTATCACAAAAAGTAGTGTCTTATCTATCCATTAACAGCTTTAAATGAAGATTTCCTTCTAGCAAATGCACTTTAGCCAAGCACAAACTGCATTTCTGTCAGGTAAGTCAAAAGCCTCATTATCACAAGAACTAGATGACAGAACGACCTGCAGTATGTAAAGGATGGCAGATTAGATCATTTAATGGTCCCTTCTAGCCACGTGCAATATCAAGAACTGTGTCAAAGGAAACCATGCAATAAACACATCATTATAATCAATTAAATCATGCCCACACTCACTAACCTAAGACTCCCTCAAAATCCTCTTTGCCAGAGGGAAAGACCACCTTTGGAGATGTTATACACAAGGTAGAATAGCAAGAACAATCCACTAAGCATCCTCCTTCATTATTCCTTATATTCAATCACAATTTGCTAGGTACTTCATGTTAGCCTCCCTCTCACACACTGCTCTTGTTTAAGAGAGAAATAAATTAAAGATAACAGGTTTGGGTTTTTTGTAATTACTTGCTCAGTTACAGCATTTTCTGTCAGCAGACAACTTAATCTATTATCAAACGGGCAACACTTACCAAAGCAGTAACTGCATCTCATAGCTCCCAAAGCAAAGTCAAGTTACCCTTGAAGAACTAAATAGCACAGAACCTTTGCAGTGAACATAAAAACTGAATTCTAATCTCTATCATCATTATGAAAGACATTTATTCTTTACGGTATTCTCTGTGATATATAGTATTGTATCACTATCTCTTACAAAACAAACCTACACTTCTAAAGAATAAAGTGATCACTTTAAAGAGAAGCTTTCATTAGACTTAAAAAGCATTTGAAGTACTTGTGGTCAGGTTCAGAAATGTATTTAAGATGTCTCGCTGAATTTCTACCAACTCCAGCATGAAGCTAGGTATCTAAATACCTCTGTGGACCAGAGTCTACTTGTACGTTAACACCATACAAATCAATTGTATTATGAGAAGGTTATAATAGTTTGAGTTTGTTGTTATATAAAACAAAGGAACTAATAGTAGCACAATTTTAGAGATTATTTCTTTCAAATAAAGATCTTATTAATACATCCCAACCAGGAGTTTACATATCTGAAGTTACCAGAAGGATAGTCAATTATGCTAAAAATATGTACAAGCATCCTGTTTAGGCCAAGTGGATGACATGCATTTGATGAAAACAAACTTGCTAATTCCTCTGTTCTCTACAGAACTCAATACCATTAAATCCAAGCAGCAGGGAAAAACAGCAACAAAAATCTGTATGATACAGCTTAGCTACCATTTAAGTCAAATTTTAAATACATTTTGCATGCAAGTTCAAAGAGCTCTTGTGGTCCCCTCAAACCAAAAATGTGGCAGTTGGGAGGCGTGCGTCTCAGTCAAACACACATGAAAGCACTCGCCGCAGACAAAGCATCGCCTGTCTCTGTACAACTCCTATATGGGGAAAATAAAAATAAAACCAGCTAACAAACTCTAAGAAAACACTCTGTGCCAGTCAGCTGCAACAGTTACTGTCTCGGGCTGCAGATCTGGTCTTTGCAACTGCCACAGAATTCCTTAGTCAAACAAGATGGGGAATTACAGAGCTCTCTCACATATTTTATGATAATTTAGAGTACATATAAAACATCATCCAAAAGCATACATAGATCTTTTTGAGAAAGAGGCAGGTATTAACCATTACATATGGCCTACTGCTGAGATTTTTAACCAACTGCCTCAAAGTACCTCAGTTATTATCTTGCTAGTTAAATAACAAAAATAAAATTTGGGGAACAAAGACGTGATGAATAAATAAACCCACTGCATTTGACGTATCATTTTCATACAGGAAAAACAATATCACTCTTTCACTTGAATTACATTTCTTTGTTCACAAGTCTGCACTTCTAAGATTTTGTGCACATTCTCTTTCCACTCACACTGGGCCACAGGCCTAAATTGAAGAAACATGACATTTGGGCTCTTACTTTTCAAAACTCTTTTTTAAAGTCTCAATGCATTATTTACCATCATAGAAAAGAATTAAATAGAGAGAAATTAAGGAAAATACGCAAAAGCACATTACGTCCATTTTACAGTAAATATTATTTGTGTATCTTCACTTCACTTGGGAACAATCTTGTACAGTATGTACATATTCACAAAAATCACTCAAAACGCTTTGGTGGCCACTCTACCACACAAGGAACATGAAGAACTGATTTTATAGATGACGCAGAGGAAAAAAGCTCCACTACTTCCCCCTTATAAAGATCCACTTGAACAAAAATGCCTAAAAATACTTGGATTTGAGGCCCAAGACAAAAATGTATCATGGGATGTGTAGCAAAATGAAGTTTTATTTTGCTCCACTGCTTTCTTTTCAGCACAACTGTTTCTCATATGCAAACCTCAGTTTTTCAAAGGTTTTTTTCCCCCTACAGAAAAAAGGGTCACCAAAAGGTTACAAAGTAACCTCTTTAAACACCTGTGGTCAGCTTCAGCAATCAATACCAAGTAACTCTCAATAGCCACCATGTGTTTTTATCTGTACATTTTACATTTTAATACTAAAAAGCATAAATATCTTAAGAAGCCACCCTGAGAATAATTCAGTTCTGGTATCTATATTCATTCTTTAGTCAGGAGGGGAACAGTGTGCGTGGTTAAGGAACTACCATTCTGTTGAAAAGTAGCAAGTCCCAAGTACTATTTACAAACACCCATTAACATTTGTTTGTTGTGTTCAACAGTCAGCCAAAGGGTACAGTTTATGAAAGACAGAGGAAAAAATAGATCCTAATTTGTCTAGATGCTTTGTTTTTAATCTCAAAAGGGAAAAACATAATAGGAAATGCTGTCAATTCCTATGAGAAAGCCTTCAACTTTTAAATCACTAGCAATATCACAATTGCATTTTTCCTCTAGCTACTGCAACTCTTTCAAATCTTATGCTTGTTACATCCTGCATCTGGTTTTACTTGTTATCAAAACTGAAAGAGTAAGTGTAACTTAAGAAAATAGCTCACTGTCTGAACAATGAACACAGCTTTCAAAAATGAGGTTAAACTGTATCTCCAGGCAGCTGCCAATAAAAAAGGGAAAGCACATAATCCTACCCCAAAATGGTATGAATACTTAAATCTGCACACAAAATACATCATACTTCCTATTTAAGTTGAAGAGTTACAAATCATTAGAAGGCCATCACTGCATTTGGTTGAATTTTACCATTCCCAGACAGGATCTTAATAAAAAAAGAAACTGTTCCATGCAGGCAATCATCTGCTTATACAAATACTGCACTAAATGTACTCTGAAAATTATTATCATCCATCTGGACAACCACTTAACTAATAAGACTTTGCCTAATCTCTTCTACAAATAATTTCATTAAAATATACAGTAAGTAATATTATTCCTTTCAATAGCCCAAAGACAAAAGTTACCACCTCTGCTTAAAACAAACAAAAAACCACAACACCCCACCTCAAAAAATCCCCAACAAACTAAACCAAAACAGACACCTTCTTGGAAGAAATGCTTCTTCAGAGTATGTGTGTTATGAGCACACACCCAAAACCATAATCTGGATTAATTTTTACTTTGACGAGTTGTTCACATCTCTGCTGACCAACAAAAACATTTGCTTTCCCATGCAAGCAGCTACCCAAGAGCAGATTTTAACAATTAAAGTATTCAGAAGAACCCTTGGGTTTGGACTCCTGCTCTCTGAAAAACAACACTAAAAGTTGCTCTGTTTACAAAAACTGAAAAAAAAATTACAACTGCTCCACAACATTGCTTTATCCACTCCTTGATCTTTAACTAGACTTGCTTTAACATCCTTCACTCTCCTGACTATGCACTACTCATCAGCTCTGGACAGGACTCCACAACCAGATGTCAGGTTCTACAGACAGCAGCCAAATAAAATATCCCAAAATTAGTTTTCTTTCGTGTTCCAAGGTGTAACCCTTACAGTCAAACTCTCAAAACCACAGTATCATCTATAAACATTTCTACAAATATAGTGAATGTCATCTATAAAAGTCTTATTTCCTGTAGACCTTTCAATGAGTCTACTGAAAGCATTTCACAAACCCTTCTTCCTCTATAAATGTCTAAATCCCAGCAGAATATTGGCAGGCCACCAAAAGTAAATCACTATGCAAATAGCAAGACAGCTAGGGGCTATATGTACAGTGTGCCCAAGCAACTAAGTATTTCTCTTTGCATATACACAAGACCAAAACCTCCTGCTGTTACTGCCATCACAGATGAGAAACACAAGCTGAAGTGCATTTATGACATTGGATGTCCAGTGCAGTTGAGTGATGGCCAATAAGCCAAAAATTTGTAGGAAATAGATTTACTGCTATTACTGATCAGAGAAGAAGTGGGAAAACGAGACAGTGCTTTGTTTTAGTCACACCAATCCTGAGTTGACAGTTAAGATATTCATACAAAAGTATCAGAGCAAGAGGCTGACACATCACCAGAGGTCAAGATCTGCACGAGCAGATGTATCTGAACTGCCAACACGAAGATGACAGTGGGCTTTATGTAATTCTGTGTCTTCTATGACTGTATTTACTTCTAGTTGTCTCGGACTCATTAAGATACCTTGGTTGTTCTGTCCAGGCTTAGAAAGGAACTGTTCTCATAGTCCTTCCCTCCCTTTTTTTTTTTGCGTTATCTTAGAAATTGGAAATAGCATGGACAGTGCATTCAGAAGCTGCTGACAAGGTAGACAAAACAGTTCTGAGATTTTTATTTTATTGTTTTAGTAGACTCTTCTTAGAAACTTTTTAAAAGACCCATGGCAGAAATGGAAGATTAATTTATGCTGCTTATATTGCAAATAGTTTGCACGAAAACAATCAATCAGAAGCCAACCTAGTTTTATACTGACAACAAAGTTAGATATTGGACATTTGCAAAGAAGATTTTACAGTTGATTTAATATAATTCTCATTATCTGATAGAAAGGAAGGCCCAGATCTATTTAAATAACATCCATACAACATAATCTCACTCAGCTAGCCAAGATCCAAAGTACAAGATCTCCTCAAACCCCACCTACAACACATACAAGAATTGACAACATTCCATATTGCAAAAGACATCCAAAGCAGAGTCTGATTCAGATTTCCAGAACACTCTGTAGAGATCCATTCTGTTTAATTTCAAAGTCTTGCCATCCTCCATTCTTAAATGCACACAAGAAAACAGAGTTATGCAGAGGAAAACCGCGATTGAACCACCTTACATTTTGCCACATGATACTGGCAACAAATTAGTAGACAACAAATCCCAAAAAAAACATGGAAGAAAGTTTTACTTTGTACTTGCATTTATTAACTTGGGAAAAGCAGGGAAAGAAAACCCATGGTCTCTGCAGCAGTGTTTTTATTATGCCAGAAAAATTCTCAGAAGTATTTAATTTGCACTTTTCAGTTATTTCAAGAGGACTATGGTACAGATGAATACCAGAAAGAATGTGCGTTTTAAAAAAAGTAAATCTTTGGTAACATACAGAAGTGTAGGATAATGCAAAACATTTAAAGTTAGAAAAGATCCACACAGGATTTCAAAAGAATGCAAGAAAAGGCAGATGGAACGAATTAATGAACTTCTTCATCAAATGTTTCTGCCTTGAATATGCCAGCGACTACTCAGTGTAAACCTAATCAAAAACTTAAAAGTTGCAATGATAAATTATAAAAAGCCAACCACCACATATTGTTAGTTTTAGAACCTTCTGTTTTACATCAAAGGACTCATTCTCTTCTCAAAAAATTCTATAACTGAAATATATCCATGAGTATTATCATATCTTTCAATGGGAATGAAACTGACTGTTACTCAAGTGATGCTATACTGTCCCTTTCACAAGAATAAAGGAACTAAGTTAGTTGTGTTGTTGGGTTATTTTTTTTTCAATCAGTGCTTCAGAAACACAAAACAGTCTAGTGCTACTCACTCTTCAGCATCAAACTATGTGTTGTTGGTAAACCTCACACACAAAATCCAAGTATGCTAAGGGCTGTCAAAGCAGGAAGATAAAATAGGTATTCTGGTGACAATATTTTTGATCTAAAATGACAGACATAATTCTTTCGTTATGAAATGGTACAGAAGGAGCCTATTTTCCACTGAATTTTACCAATCACACTATACACACCTAAAATAGGGACTAAATGTAACATAAATCAATGTGAAAACACAGTTAACAAAAGAGAATAAATAAAGCTGACTTGAAGTGTACCATAACAATGTGCTGTAAATCACATGCCTGTCAGAGCTATGATGGCTATTTAAATCTCACAGTACAAAAAAAAATAGGTTTTTACAAACAACCGCCTACTGGTTTAAAGGCACTGAGTGAAATCCCTAACACAGGGGTCGCTAACACAGGCTGGAAAATTATGGTACTATCCCTTCCATTTGCTAATTCTCAAATATGTCCAAGTGGCAACTATAGTATCAACTGGAATTATGTATGTCAGAAAAAAATTACAAACTTCTGGAAGGACCCAGCTGAAGGTGGTCATGGTAACACCAAGCACTAATTGGTTTGTCCAGCACAACATCTAGTACACACGCTGCCTCAGTAAAGCTTACAATCAGTTGCATTACCAAACCTGAAAACAGAAAACAGAAAACAGGTAACATTAGTTTTTGTCCTTACTACAGTATGACACTTTTGAGGGGGGAAAAAAACACAAACAAAACCAAACAAGAAAACTACTAACCAAAGGGAAACCAAAGCAAAACAGGACAAAGACTAAATTAGTTGCAAAGTACCAGTGTCAGAAGACATGTTAGGCCTACAGTTAACTCATTTTGAGGTCTCATGCATTTAAGAAAGTGCCTCGAAAGCAGTATTTTGAGCAGACACACGGTGAAGTGGAGGAGAAGAATATGTATATTTGAACATACAATCTACAGACAATTAGAGTCTTTGTCTCTACTCAGGCAAAAGCACAATTAGTGGGAAAGCACAGAGTGGGAACATGATACCAGGCAGTTATGGTCCACTCCTATCCCACAGATTTTTAACATTCAACTATGAAAGCTTTACAATTTGAAACTTCTGCTCCCTGCAATTCCCATATAGTCTCTTTAACATTAAATGTTAGCCTTCTTGCATAATGTAAAACATTACAGCCACAAATAGAAGCAAATAAAAACTAATATAGCTTGGTATCCACTTATTCAAAGAGACCTCTTCTCCCTGCTTTGTAATGCTTCACTACAGCTGGGGTCACAGAGAGACATGGGAGCTGACTCCAGCTGAGAGGGTAAATAACACAATGCTCTTCATGAAGGATAAAAACTCACAGTCAAGTCTGACCTGTACAAACTAGCTTGTTCACAATATATTCTGAAGCTAAGCACAGCTTTCTCCTTTGCTAACAAAGAAATAGATAAAAAGTATGGCTGACTGGCAAGCAGGCAAGATTCCATATGTTGGTAAACAACTTACAAATTAACTGTAATAAAATGGAGCAGGTCAGCTGTTTGCTTATTAGCTGCTGAAGAGACTATCAACAGTAGCAACAGAGAGAACACCTAGCTACAGCAGACAAATGAGATCTCAAAGATGTGCAACACAACAGGTCCAGAGGTGGTTGTTATCTATCCAAATTACTTATTAGGACACTCAAACCAAACACAGTAATTACAGCCATGCCACAAGATCCAGAAGTGTTCTCTTATCATCACATTGCTTCCATGCCAGCTTAAGAGGTTATTTCCCACAAAAGCTCTGACAACTTGTCCCAGATATACTTCAACTGTTTGAAAGAACCGAACTCCCCTCCATTTGCCACTGTGGACCAGTCTGTTGTCCTTCCAGTCAATTCAGGACTCTTCTGGCAATCTGATTGCTAATGCTTTCACCACTTGTCTTTGACTATCTCAAAGCTCCCTTGTTAAATTGAGGTTTTCATTGTTCATTCTAAATCCAAGGCAACACTGGACTAGTAAGCCTCCTTAGACATGTTAAAAAAAAACGTAAGTATTAATTCATTAGACTTCAGAAGTTTAGTAATGTGAACAGTAAGAATGGATTCCAGGAGCACTTATTTTATGTAAGCCAAAACAAACATTCATGTTTTCACACACTATTAATTTTTAGTATCTTTCTCACCAGTGCTGCTGAAACTCACTAGGTGATCATAATACATACCATAAATTCACATATTTACTCAATGTATCACATGAAAGTGCTTTGAAAGTTCTGCAAGTTTTGCATCCTACCCTTGATTTTAGTTCAATATATTTAAAATGCCAGGCCACGCTATTTCTAATAAGGTGACTGTATAAGTTTCTCCAGTGGCATTAGATGTCTACAGGCAATAGCCCTTTCCATGTTTATGTAGCAAAGAAAGTTGGTAAGTGTACACACTACAGTTCCAGGGCTTCCTAGAAACTATACACTATCTGAGAAAATACGTAGGCAGAAGCTAAACACCCCTCCTGATTACTTGGTCCCATCTACTTCTAGCCATCCAAGCAGCTGTGGACATCATCAAGCTGTTTCCATCTGCCACTTTCTTCAAAGGAGAAAAAAGGGGCCCAACTCTTCCCTACTGTAATGAGATTAAAAAAAAAAAAAAAAAAAAGAAAAAAAGGAAAAATGATGCCCAGGCCTATAGTACTATTTGTTCCCAAGGAGCCTTCAGGCTCTGCAAGACATGGGCTCAGGAATGTCCTTAGCAGGCAATAAGCAAATTTTATGTGTACTAGTGGAGTACGATTTTTCCTACTAATAAGAAAATACATTTATAACAAGTTGATTAACATTAACACAGGAAAGAGCACGCTTTACAATAAAATTCTTTTTCTTGGTATGCAGTAGGACTGAAAAGAACCTTCTGGTCAATTTGGTAACCTACTGAATTTTTCATGTCATACTTCATTACCTGCCTTTCCTAAGACATCAGTGAGTATTTAGGTTGATTTCTTCCCACATTAATAGTCTACTATGATAACTAAGCTCTAGATTGTAGGTTCCTTTTAAAACTCTTATAAGAACCACCAATAGCCCTCCCCTTTTTGAAAGCTCCAAAGTCCTTTCTAATGTCACTTCTATGTAGCAAGTTACAAACGGATTACGTAACTAAGAATTTAAGTAACTGTTCTAATCATGTTCTACTCAGTATATAGTACACTCCTTCCTCTCCCCATCCTCAAGAGAGCTGCATTATTAATAAACACAAGAAAAAGAACGGTTTCAGCTAAAATCCTTCTAATATCTCAGATATATTCCTTAATAAAGGTAGTGGAACCAAGAGAAGATCAGCTCTACATGAACCATTTCAGATAAAACTGTCTAGATTGCTTTGCAAAAAACTTTTAATGATGTCAATTCCACAATCTTCCTAGGAAATTTATTTCAGTCCTTATCTACCCTTGTGCTTGGAAAGGGTTCTTTTTCCCTAATATCTACTAACCTTTAACCTGAATACTTCCTGCTGCAGCTTAGGAGTCAGAAATTTCTGTCACATCCCAAACAATGTGGAGAAGTATTTATTATCTATCATCATACATACCCAAAGGCAATCACCATAACTCACTCAGCATCATCCTCTCTGGGTAAAAGAAATCCCAACCTTTTTTAAAGTACCTGTCGTGGTGAGAGGGAAGGAGAAGGAAGAAATGGAAGAAAATGCCAGTTTTACCAATAGGTTCCCTGATTTTGAGAGATATAAAAGGCAAGAAGTTCAGAAAATTGAAATAAAAATTAAAACCAAGACATTTTTCAATTTAACAACCTAATTTACCTATTGCTAGGATAGCAATGCCCAAGAGAAGACAGCACCTTTCATTACACTACCCTTAGACATCACCCCAAACACAGTCAGTAATTTATGGATGGAGATCACTTCTTCAGTAAAAGCAATGGAAAACCCCACATGTTCAAGTAATTAAACACATGCCAGTTTTGATCTACAGTAACAGTTTACACTGACAATAAATAAGAGCACTTAACAATTTTTTATACACATCGTAAGCACTGCCTGTGATCTCTTCCAAACATACTAAGATTTCACTTCATAGAGATTGTCATTCAAATCTGAAAAAGAATAATCTGGCCTCTGCATGGATTGTTAACATTCTGACTAGGCTACTCTGACTACTGTAGTACAAACTGAAAACAAGAGTTGCTGAAGAACACTTTAAAGCATAAGCATGTGAAAGGAAAAAAAATGTCTGAAGATTGGGAAGATACCATCTTAAAAACACAGTGTTATCCAAAAGATATTTTTGGCTTAATAAGCAAGATCTTAGAGCTGGTCTTCAATTTGTAGTACGAATTGTGCTACAAACCCCATCTCTAGAACATAACTAGATTTCAGATGCTTCTTGGGAAAGGATGTATTATGTGTGTCCCCAGCAGAAAAGGTAAAAAAAGAAAAAAGAGAGCAAGCATACCACTGGGACTGACACACCTGTCAGTGGTCATTTTCTCCTTTGGAAAGACTCCACGATGTATCAAACTTCGCTTACAGGTATACCTTTATTAAACTGGTGACATAGTTGAGTTCACAAACCAAATATGAGATCAAAAGAAACAAACACCAAAGACTGGGTTCAAAGCTCTCCTATATCAAAGTCACAAATAGGACTCGATTTTAACTGATGTCTTACCATAAGAATAAAACAGTCCCTTTAAAACTCTGCTTTCATCAAATGCAAAAAAAAGGTTTGTTTGAGGATGATTTTTTGTTTAAAAAAAATTACAGTGGAACCTGCCAGCACAAGAATAGATTGCGTTTGGCTACCTTAAGCAGACATCCTCCTCATTCATTTCCACAGCTGCTGAAACCCCCCTGGTGTCCTGAGGGTCCCAGCTTTAAATGAGGGCAGTCAATGGCTGAAGGATCAGTACTTCTGAAATGCATTTGCTCCCACTGCTCAGAAGGATAGCTGGACATAGTGACCTTCAAAACAGGCTTCAGCTTTTTTCCCAGGCATTGTGCAAGAAAAATAAACTTGAGATGGCAGGGAGCCTTGATAACTAGCTGAGGAAGCAGCCAGTGCCAATCCTAGTGCAAAAACACTACTCCAAGCCATAGTGTAATAATGTAATAATAAATTACAACGAACAGCAAAGCAAAAGTAGTTTTACTTCTCTGATCTGCCAGCCATTTAGTATTAACTAGTTTCTGTGCCTGCTTTTCAACACAGCCGAGGAAAGTCTGTGTAGAGCAGAAATTATCACCCTGCATGTCTATCACACACAGGCACAGACCTCTGGCCCTTTCATTATGATCACACACAGTTAAACAGTACTTTGAGTTATTCATACTTTTTTCATGTGTACTAGACCAATGCTGCCACTGAAGAACCAAGCTGATCTCCCTCAGTTTCCTCCACTGGTAAATGAACTTTAGTCCACTTTAGTCAACACAGCTATCAGAAGGTGGGGTCATCTTACAAACTGAAAATAAATTTAGAACTATAAGATATGACCAAAGCTAAAGTTGCAGTAAGTTTGCCGCACCTTCAAAACAAAAAATATTAAATATTTAATGCTAACATACAGAAAGCAAAACCGAAAGCTGACTGTCGGAATTAGAATACAAAAATATAAGCAATTGCAAAAGTAAAAAAGTAGGTTCTGAGGCACTACAATAGAAAAATTAAAATTGGTCAATACAGGGCTGGTATGCCTAATTACCAAATTATCTGCAGCACCTTACCTTGTGAAAAGCAGTGCCTTAAGTGTTAGAAGATTGTTCTTTTGAAACGTAAAGAAAGCCCATGTAAAATGGTCACAAAAAAGAAAACTGTCTGCATTAAATAATATTACACCATGGACTCTGCCAACCCAAATTTGCTGTGAATTTCCATTTCATTGAGACCCAGGCAATTTCACTGGTCACTTTTCTATTCCACAAGTCTGACTATTTACATGTACTTAAATTCAATAGCTTCCCTTTTACAACTTGTTTAGAACTTTAACTGAAAAGCAAAATGTGTATTTAGGGTTACAAAGCAGTTTTTTTCTTATAGTAACTCCTATACAAGCAACACTGAGACCTACTTAATCAAGTATTCTGTACCATGTTAAAGACAGATTATGCATCGAGCCACTTTGGTTTATACAGCAGAGCAGGAGCCCTCCTGTGCACTGGCCTGGGCTGTCCAATCTGCTCATTCCTGGTTGTACTTTGTTGCCTGCAACATCTTTGAACCTTCACCAGTTTCTTCCAGTCACCCACACTATGAGCACTGTGAAAGATAAGTGCTTCCCTCCTCAATTAGAGGCACATGGAAAGACAAAAAACAACTTTAAAAGACTTACATGCAAGACTTGCAGAAATGAGAATAGGGCAAGACTACAATACCACTACAAAATGAAGCCCCCTGCCTTTACATCTCCCATCCCTGCAACAAGTTGAAAAGCTGTTTTGAACAGAAGAAAAAGGCAGTGCTGCCCCTGAAAAGGGCTGGAGAAAGAAGCATCAGTCCATGGAACACAATGGTAAAGAGTAAGCACACACAAGGTATTTGGGAAGAGAAGGGGAAACACTGATTTGATACGAGCGCATGAAAAAGAACAGAAACAGAACCTGGTTGTGAACTTAACGGCCTAACAATTATGCACAGAACAATTCTGCTAAAACTGTAAGATTGCTACATTGAAGACTACCAAAACAAAATAAAATGCCAGCATAACTCTGTAAGTTCACTCCGATACCCTTCTGCCAAGCTCTCCTTCCCCTGTCATATGCCTTACAGCAGAGCTTTTAGTTTCAAGACCCTCCCAACCCACCAAGGAGCCCTGTTTTACTTAAAGCTATAGGTGGGACTGCACTGGAAATGAACTGGGGTTTAGGTGAAGATGACTTTTGTAATACATGGAAGTGGAGGCTGTAGCAACTGGAAGATGTGGGGTGAATGAAGCCATTTCATTGTTCTTCATTTATGCTGCCTGTAGACACAGAAGAAAGCATTCCCACAGAGAGAGCTAAGCTCCTAAAAACGGTTGTGCGACTAAACTCAGGAGTAGGCTGGTGTTGCTCAAAACTTTAATTTCAGTGAGGGTTCTGTCAAGCCCTTGAGAGGCATGCCCAGCACAGGCACAGGTTTCAGAGATTTCACACCACAAACATCAAGTTCCTGGCACACAGAAAAGACTCAAACTTGGGCAGATATCAATACTTTTATGAAGACAAGACAACATACACCCTTGAGAGACTGTCACGCTTGCAGATCCCTGACTACATATTCCTGACTACATATAACATTCAGAACAACCCACTATGTCTCCCATATGTAACCCACAGGTCTGCCTCCTGGGTCTTTCCCTCACCATCATGGCACTGAAAGTAAAAAAAGAACAACTTTATCCAGAGCCACAGAGCCTTCCCATCATCAAAGATTAGCAGAAGAAAAATTAAGAACAGTAAGAAAAGGAAAAAGTATTACAAGACTGAAAACACACCAAAATATTTTGAAACCCTACAGCACTACTGGTGTTACTGTCCTTAACAGTTCTCTTTTCTGGCCTGCTCTTATAACAAATACATAAATTACCAAACTCCAAAAGGAGTCTAATAACAAAGCGTATGCAGCATGCTGTCATTCCAAGAGTTCTGAATTCTGTTCTGATGAACTAGAACTGCCAGTGTATCTCCTTGAGCCACCTCAACATCTCTTATCTCACAACTATTTTTCATATGTTTATTTTTCACTTTCAGCCTCTGAAGTGAGAAGGATGTTGGTAAGACACAACACGCATAAATAACTTGGGTGTTGGAACTAAATGATCTCAAGGTCCTTTCCAACTTTAACTATTCCATGATTCTACAAACTTCAATTGCAGTCCAACTCTGTCTACAGTACTGGATACACTAATAATGGAAAAATTCAGCTTGTACATCAAAAGTTATTACTAACTTGCTTATAGGTAATTATCAAATATGGAGAGAGTGCAACTGTCCCTCAAGTAACTGAAATTAATTTCCAGAAGGAAATGCTACAGCAGATAAGTGAGTTCCTCCCCATTCCTTATCACCCTGCCCCAATTCTTCTGCTTGATTGAATAATCTTCTGAAATTGTCAGTCTTTTTATCATTTGGACTAGAAAGGCAAGAACAGTTGGATGCACTGACACTGGATGAATAACAAAACTATGCAACTACAGTTGATCTGTAGGGATCAACTTCAGTGACAAGTGGTATGCACCCTAAACCTTTGATCTCTATTTTGCAGCCAGAAAGAATACTTGTAATAAAGCTCAAATTAAAAAGCTTATGTCAGTGACATTGTTATTTCAGTAATAGTGAATTGCCTTTGCAACAAGTGTCACTTCTTTTGTATTGAACTAAGAAGCAACAAACCTGTGTTCTCACAAATGCCATTTCTTTGTTGCGACAGAAAGGGTTAGTGTCAAAAATTGCTTAAAAAAAAAAAAAAAGAAGTTTCAGAACAGAAAATAAACTTACTTTTGCCAAGAGCAGTCAATCATTGGCTAATTCTGCACCTTCAGACTTCAAGTGTTGGTTAAAGTTTTCTAGTATTCAATAACAGAAAGGTATGTGCATTGGGATGGGCATGTTTACCTTTCAATTGACCTGGATGTCAGCCCACAATAATTTCACTTACTGGGATCCTAGCATATCAGACTGTTTTGATTTTCACATTCACAGCCAGCTGCCTGTTTCCCAGTGCTTCTGAGTATGAGCTGAGTAAAAATGCAAAATTATTTTATCCAACCCAATCTCTATACGCTTTCCTCTGAAATGTCCTTCTGCCCCCAGCACACTTCTTTTGGTATACTCAAGTACCGGAAATGAGATTCCAGCTCCAGGGAACACCATTTAAAAAAACCCTCACGATGCACAGCACAGCCTGATACTAAAAAGACCTAGGGTTCATTACATTACAGGCGGTGAAAAAAACCCCAACATATTTTACTCTGAAGAGGATACTCACATCACTGATGAGAGGTCTCAGAGCCTGCACAGCTCAAGGTAAAAAGAGCTTTCTGAGCTTAGTATCTTGTAAAAGAAGAATTATTAACCTTTCAAGGTCTTACAGAAAATTAGATTAATCTCTCTCAGATTTCAGTCCACAACGTCTTCCCAGTCTTCTGCTCTATAGACAATTCCTTCTGCTCTGATTAGCTTTAGGTGTCTTATTTAACAAAATCATTTTAAAGGCAAATTCTTTTATCACACTGTGAATAGAGACATCCACTCCAACTTCCTCTTGCATGCAGGCTGCTCAATTTTCCATTTACTGCTTTATGATTCTTCCCAATGCTGAAACTTTCAACTTTCACCATACGAACCAGCGAAACAAAAACCCACCCAAGTGGGCAGCTGAACAGGACTGTGAAGAAATAGGCAATTGCCATGCACTGTTTGGTATCTCAGCTGAAGTGTGGGAGGAATGGCAAGGACTGAGAATACTCATTTCCTAGGTCAGTCCAGCATATTTTGAGCTAACTCATCTGTTTTTATACAAACTAAGGTGAAGAAGTATTCATAGGCCCTGTATTAGAAGACACTGGCTCTGCAATCTGGATATGGGGAACACAGACTATATAGGCAAGGATGCAGGAAGAATTGCTTCAGTTACCACCCTTGTGTTGTGCTACAGAATTGGGTATAACGTCTTCATTAAAAAAATACAGAAAAACTGTAAGACACAAACAATTAAGGAGTACTTAAAAATGTGTTATCTGGAAAATGCTGCAGTTCAAGTTCTGTAAAATATGGTTAAGAAACCAGAACTCTGAAGATTCTCGTTAAGCAACTAAATAGTAATTCGGGTAAGCCTAAAGATGTTATGTCTGTGCCCTCACAGATGCCAAACAATGAACCAAGACTATATAACACCAAGTTTCCTCAAGCTGGGATACAATCTCAGATCACAGCTATGCTGATCTGACAAACTCCTCCCTTGCACTATTAATAACATTTTTCTGGATTTTTAGGAATTCGCTTCAGGGATCTAAAGCAGCAAAAAGTTTTTCTCTGTGTAGGCAGAAGGGCAGGATTAGCTTTCAGCAGGAAGGGAACTCCCTGAAGTGGTTCACCATTAGGTGGAAAAAACAGCCAGACAAAAGAAGCAACGTTTGAGGCCTGGGAGAAGGGAAGAGGTGGGTCCATTCTTTTCAGCAGCCTACAACAATCAGATTGGTCTGACTGCAACTAGGCCTGATAAACAGAAAGGAAACTGGGATGCTCCTATGAAATACTATAAAGTTTTGTTTGAAGTCATGAGCAGTAATAATCCAACCTCTGCCCTCTCAGAAAAAAACCAGGCACGTCTACAGGCATGAAGTTCACCCTGAAAAATGGTGCTTTGAATAGGTGGTTTAGGGAAATGCCCCTTTGTCTTCCACCAGCCTGAGAGAAACTTAGCAGTGATAGCTATTACAGGATGTAAAGATTCAGATATATTTTTACTGAAATAAAATACGCTCCGTTTCATTTAAGCTTTCTCCTCTTACTTAATTTCCAAATTGTAATCCAGAACTGGAATTATTTACTTGTTTGTTTAGCAAATCAATGTTTAATAAGACGCTGCTGCTTACATGATAAGAGAATACAGTTCAGCAAAAACCAGATGAATAGTAGAGGGCAAAGCTTGTTTAGGAACAGCAGATAAGTGAAAGAAAGCAGAAAAAGAACTTCCAAGAAATGTTGGAAAATGTACTTTGTACTGAGAAAGCCATATTCAAAGGTGAGAAAAGGAGAGGGGACAAACAACAGCTATCTCTATTTCACTTGCAAATTCTTAAATTCTGTTGGACTGAGACTTTGGGTTTGGATTATAAGACTGTGTATAACTGAAGTTCTTGTGAAACAGGTAATGTAATAAATGGGTTATTAAAACAATCTCACTAGATATACCTTTTGCTGTCTTATGGGAAGAAGTTCTCAGGTTTTCACATGTAACAGAATGGCTGAGGTAGAATGGGACCTCTGGAGATCAAGTCCAAAGCTAGCTCAAAGCAGAGTCAGTTAAAGACGACTCCTCAGGTCTACATCTGGCTGGTTTTCAGAATGCCTGCTGCCTCTCTGGGCAACCTGTGCCAGTGTTCAATCATCCTCACAACAAAAAACCCCAAACCAAATAGGCAAACAGACAAAACCAAAACAAACAATCAAATAAAAAACCACCCCAGGTCCTTTCTGATGTTTACATGGTGTTTCATTTTGTGCTTACTGCCTCCAAGGCTCCTTTTTTTTTTCTTTTTTGACTAGTCCTTCCCAGTCAGGTACTTCTTTAATAAGATGCCCCCTGAGCCTTCTCTTCTCCAGTGAAGTGGCCTGTACACTCCAATTTTCTTTATCACACCATGCAACACATTTCATGTACCAGTCTATTCAGACTAATGACAAAGTTTACTTGGATATTTCTAAACCCGATGCCTGTCGAGCCCTCAATCCAACAAATCATGTTGAATAATAAAAGTATCTCAGAAGTTGCTTTTTTTTCACTATATAAAAGCATTATGAGCTCTAACGAAATCATACTCACAAGAAGCAAGTCTTTTAAAGAGTTGCAATACTGATGAGAGAAAAGTCAATGCTATCCTAGCTTTTACTTTTCTTCTTAGTGCTTTTAACAGCCTCAAATAGTTCCAAGTTAGGAAAAATTATAACTTCCATACTCTAATTCAATACTAGAAGGCCCTTTTGCCAAATAAACAGTATTCACTAAGGAACAGGCATAGACAGTTGTGCCACAAAAACCCACACCATGAACATAAACAAGCATACAGCAAAACTTAAGTACTGGTCTGACAACTTGCTTCTCTACACTGAAACATGGCATTCGTAACCAATGGGATACCTAACAAGTGCACTGAACATGTAAGACCAGAATTCCAATTTCCAGATGTCCAGACAGTTAAAAAAAAAAAAAAAGCACACAAAATTTATCACAATCAGAAACAAAAGTTCTGGATTACTACTTCCAATCCCTGCCAATGTTGTTTAGTCTAACTTTTAGTAATATACTGAGTGTTTATGCTAAAATAGTAACAAATTCCAGCATAACTGTTCCTTGCTCTTAAGAACTAATAGATACGTATAAGAAACGTATGCTAAACCTCATAAATTTATTTCATACATTCACTCAGTGTAGACAATGTGACAGTGTTACCCTGCACTTAAATTGCAATATGAAATTCATAAACTGCAAATTTTATGTACATTTTAACTTCCGAGTTTGGGTTTTCAGCTTTGAATTTAATTCTCAGCATTCTATTCAGTCTGTTTCATAAAACATTTTTTTAACAGTAAAAGTTAAAAAAGAAACTGAACCTACTGCATATTCACCGCAATAAATGCATGCTGCTGGTAAGCAACTGCTTTATTGCAGTAAGCAACTCAAGGGGATGGCAGGAGGGGAAAACTACAAAACAAAACCAGCTGTGATCTCATTAGCTAAGCACATTATGTAAGACCTCATTAGCCACCATCCCACAATAATGTGAATAGACCCTATGGACACTGATGAAAAGGAAGTGATCAGTGATACAGATGCTGAATAACCATATAGCACCACAGCACACTGTCAACTTACCAGTTAAAGTACTGGAATGCAATTGGGCAAGATCTCCACTAATGCACACTGCAGAAAGCCCACGGTCAGGCTTCACAAATACAAAGACTTGCCTAGTGACTGAAGTATGAACAGGAGCTTGACTATGAACACATACATCAGGGTAAGGGATGGGGCGAGTGTTACACAAAACTGAAATTCCCAAACAGTTCAGCCTCTTTCCCTAAATACATTTTATGGTACTAACATTCAATACTTCTGCAATGTGAAAAATCTGAACAGAATTTTATTTCTGGCTATTAAACACAGGCTTCACGCTGATTTTTTGATTTTAGTGTGTCTCTTTGGTTTGTAAAATATTTAACCACTTCACAGTTTTAGTATGAAGTTCTGAAAAAAAAAAAAAAAGGGCTGTGATTATATGAAGTGTAATAAACTTTGGTAGTTCCAGATGACTTCAGGGGATTTTTCCTCTTTTCCATCAGCTTTTCCAAATGAAAGACAAAAAACACCGACATGTACAAACCTCAATTGGCAGCCTGGAACTTAAGTGATCATTAGCTACTACAGCCTCACTTAGAAGGATTGTCAATCAGGTGAGCTAAAGTTTCCTAGATAAAGTTATTATAACATTTTAAGCAATTTTTCAAGCTGTTCCAGTATTTTAAGCCAGTGAAGCCTTTGGCTGGGCTATTTTGAAACAATCATGCAGCTTATAAAGTTAAAAATATTCTCAGCTTTCTCCTCCTCTTTCTTCACCTTTCCATTAATTAGTTCACATTTGAATGTTACAACTATCCGTTTAATGCTGCAATAAATGGAGAGGCCATTTCTGTTAGAAGTTTCATCTTGTTGTTCTTAGCTACCCGAAAGGTATAACTTAACTGTTAAAAGAATTTCTGTATTTAAAGCCCAGTTCAAATTCCAGCATTCCAGTTTCTACTGAAGCTACAAATAAGCTCAGATATTTTTAACAAAATACTTCTTTTCAGCCCCATGCTTCTCCGCTTCCCCCTCCAAAAAAAAACTAACTCCAAAACAAAAAACCAAATGAATGAACAGAACATTTTGGTTCAAGTTCTGTACAGACTATTTCCCCTTTTCCTTACAAAGCAAGATAGTTTCTCAGTCATCCACTGATAACACTGTTATGTTTTGCCATTTACAAACTAATAATACATTGCAGCTATGACATAAATTACATATCAACAAAGGTATTTTTTGCACTATTAGTCCAAAGTTGAACACGAATAAAAAGAATACTTTACACAAACTTAAACATGTAACATGATTCCTGAGAATATATGTGAAAAAAAACCCCTAACATCTCTCTTTCAAACAAGTTATGCAGGGTGATGTGAAAAGAGTCCCAGAGACAGTCACATGACAATGACCAGAACTACCAGACATTAGTTTTTCAATAGTGTAAGTCTAGTTAATGTAACTCCCTTAAACTAGTCTCCAGGAGATACATCTTATACCTTGGGCACACATCCATTCAGTTAAAGGGGCAAGAGTACCTTACTCAGAGAAAGACAAAAGAAAACAGGCATACTATACAGATTATATCAACAATAGAAACCACAAAACTTTAAGTGATAAATTAAGATTTTATCAAACAAGTGTCACAAAATTACAAGTCTAACCTCATGTTCTGGAGAATGAAGACATAGATAAGTATTATTCATCAGCATTTGTAAATATTTGAAGACATTTATATAGATAATAAACTTTGAAATTTTCTTTTTTCCCACTCTGGAAAGGATATCAAATATCCCAGGTGAGAATCTATACCTATCTACAAGAACCATGCTGAGCTATGATAAACATAGAAAACCATCACCCAGCAGGCTGTGATAAAATTTCCTTTCTCCAAGGGGTCAGAATGACATCAAGCAAAGAAGAACACAAACATTCACATTTCACTCTGAAGATGTGCATATACCAATGGTCCAAAGCTGCACAGGGATTTCCTCCAGGTCCGGAGAGGACATGGTATCTGAGAAGCCAACATCACTTCTTGCACTATTACACTCCCTGTTTTCATTGTCCCTCAACTCTGGGGGAAAAAAAAAAAAAAAGGAAAAGTAGAAATACAAGTGGAACTATAGGAGAGGAGGAAATTAAAACACAAAAAATAGTGTTCAAAACTTGTCTTCTCCATGAAAGCGCAGATAAAGGCCATCAACTAACCTGAATTAAAAAACCCAACCAAACAAACAGAAAACCCAAACCAAAACAACACTGGGGAAAAAAGCTCTTTAACATGTATTTTGGAAAACAAGTGAAGTGTTACAAACCATAAAAAGCCTCTGTAGTTTCAGGAGAGCTAAAGAAGGTTTGACTTCCAAAAGCAAAAGAGGTTATCCTCACAGAATTTCACCCTGAAAAACTGAAGCACTTAGTCATTATCCATTTCCACATAAATAGACCTAGCCTTGAAAAGTAGAGATGCATGACCTAATATCAAATGTTACTGGTACATCTCTGGGTGAAACAATTTCAATTTATATCATGTAATTCATTCAAAGCAGGTTTAAAAGTTTAAACTGAGATACCTGCTCAGTGAAGTGCTACTTTAAGTTAGGGTAGTACAAAACTGTACCCTTTTTGGCCAGGGAGAAACTTCAGCAGACATGCACAGATCACTGGGAAACTTAGAAGAGATGGATTCAGTAAATTTTTTTTGTGACAGAGGAAAGTCCCCTATCAAAGGAGAAAGATATTAGATTCTGCAGCTAACATTTTCAGGGTAATTAAAGTGCAAAGAATAAACAATATCTGGTTGGAATGCATGCCATCTCTTAGGAATTTACTGTATTATTTGGTACTTCTATATAAAATCAATACAAAAAGTAAACCCTGAAAATTAGAATTGCTGCATTCCATGTCTTTTTCACTAAACTGTCAGAGATGTATAATATGGCAAAATGAGAAACAGAAATACAGCTTTGGTTTAACGTTAATGACAGATTTCTTTCAAAAAAAGAAAACTGGAGGTTGGGGGGGGAAACACCTATTCATCAGTGCACTTGCCTACACCACTTGCACTATTAGGCAACTACTGCATTTCATGTAGAAAAGGATGCGGTTCTCTTGTTAAATGAGTTTATATGCCACAATTTTTGCTTTGAAATCTATTTTGACATCTTCAGCAGGAAATGTTTATAGCAGCCTTTAACACCTGAAGTCACATTGGTAGCACTTCCTGCTAAGGAACTCATTGTTTAAGGACATCAAAAAATGCAAGTGAGCTACTCGTCCTAAGAGCAGAGGAAGAAAGATAAAGGTTTATCAGATTAAGAACATTCCACCTAATTGGCATAGGACCTCACATTAAGAATCCACCTCTTTCAAGAGCACAGAACATTTGCCATAAGACGATGATGATTGTTGATACCACAGTGAAGATGCTCAGCTTATTGACATAAGTGTTTACACAGAGAGGTTTGTCACAGTGAGCAGTGAGTTACACCACTTTGCCATAGTGCGTGCCATAGAAGTTCAATATTGAACAATCTAGACTGCAGCCGATAGTGTGACTCATAAATGTCCTCCAGTCACACTGGTTTTCAGGGTGGGAGGCATGGAGCAGGTTGCCAGTGACTGCAAGAGCAGATAGAAAGCAGTGATTTGCATGCACATGCACATGAACAGTCTCAGTTTAAATAATTTTCCAGCATCCCTTTTATAAAAACAGTGCAATTACACAGAAATTGTTAACCAGATCAAAAAAAAAACCTAAACCCAAACCCTCCAGTTCGTTGAATCAGTGAAAGTGTCAAATGGTATCAGAAGTGATAGGGCTCTGACTCACATTTACAGAGAAAAAAGCTGCACTGCATCAGCCCTTCCGGCATCCCACCATCTGCTCCAACCTTCTTCCAGAACCACTCACCCTCAAACTGAGTTGATAGAAGAAAACATGACTGTGCCTGAGTCAATTCAGTTCAGTTGGCATCTTCACTTAAACCCACCATTTATGGGAAGTTTAATTTGCCTGCCTGACCTGCAGCAGCTCAGATGGAAACATGTTCTCTCTTGCTACCTGCACCATGAGGTCCAAGAAAAAGGGATCTGGCACACAGAAGCAGCGTTAACTTGCAGTAGTAATGCAGCCAAACTCATCTACTATTGCTCTGGAACCTGTGAAGCTTGTGCATTCATCTAAAATTTGCCATTTAACAACAAGATGTTTGTTTTACACGTCCTGCTGTGATAAATTTGTCATTCAGCCTCCATTTTGCTTTACTGTAACCTACAAAAATAGTACCCCAAATGACCATGGGCATAAAGGGTTCTTTTCTCTTTTGACTATGCATACCTAGCTGCATAAAAGCTGTACAAAGTGCCTTAGTTTTGCCTCTCTTTATTGCACCAATAAAGGACTTAAATTATGTAAATACAGTGGTTGAACTGGCTAAGTACAGCAGTGAGATCTGCCCTTCAGTTATGGATGTTGTCTTTGCTCTGGGGAAAGGAATTTGTTTTCCAAGCTTTCATGCAGCTACTTTTACATAAGCACTGAATAGTTTAAAAAATATATAGGAAAAAAGGGAAGTGCAACACAAAGCCAAATTTGCAAGAAAAAAGAAAAAAGGCTAAATATCATAGGGTTAGAGTTAGGAAATACATTTCCAAAATAAAACTACATACCCAAATTTTAAAGACAGAGTAATTTGCGGTGCCTCATCTTGAGCATTTTGAAATAGGCATTTTAAAGAATACCTCAAGCACAGCATCCCTGTTGGGACCCAGGAGTTCTTGCAATAATTCATGCTACATTTAATAGATAAGTTACAGAAATAAAACTGTTTGTTATTGCCATTCTCTACCTTTGGAAGGGCAGGGAGGCAGGAATTATAAATATTTTACCTGCTTGAAAGCTTCTAGTTCATTATTGTTTTTCTTTTAAGCAAATTCTGGCTTACCTCTTTGAAAATGAAAAAGAACAGTGAAATGACAAAAGGGAGAAATGGTGATGTATTTGGAGTATATGAGAGATAAAAGTCAACAGAGAAAAACTAATAAAACCAACCAACAGTAGGTACTGAAAAAAGTAGGCAGGAAAAAGCACAGGAGCATAAATACAAAAGACTGCAAAGGCATGGTTCAATGTCAAAAGCTATACAGGTCAAGAGGTATGACCTATGTTTGCTTTTGGAGAGCTAGGATTTGTTGATTCAGAGAGATGTATTTCTCCCCTGGACAGGATTCCACAGCACCTGAGATACAACTCTGGATGAACAGGTGTCAACACTAAAATAAAAGAAGGAGGGTGTGGGGGAAATCATGTTGGAAGAACGAATGAAGCCAAAAGGGTAAAAGACAACTGTTTATGTTAGCATGATGCTTTCCCAGGAATTAGCTGTCAAAGTCCTATCTTTCCTACACCCCCACTTCACAGGCTGCAGCCAAGGAATGACTTGGAATGTGATGAGTACCTACTTTCCAGTTTCCAAAACCAAAGGAATAAAATAATTTATTTCAAGTGTAGCAAAAAGACCAAACAATTGCAAGAACATACAGGATGTCTTTCCTCTTCAATGACAGTTTGACCTTACAGTTCAGACACTTGGAGCACATGCCCATTTAAAAATCATTTTGACCCACCTGTACACAAAGGACTCAAACACACTTCTGTCATTCTGGTGGTTAATGAGGAGCACCCTAACCAAGTCAGCCAAATAATGGAAGTGACACTAACTCCTCGAGATGCCATCAACCGATCAATAAATAGTAACTTTAGATTACCACCTAGAAACTGCTTCAAAACAATGATTTTTAGTCAGAGATCACCTGTTTTCATTCTAAATCTCTTTTCATTGTAAAATCAACAACCTTCTGCAGTTCAAACACCACAAATGTGCTCAACACCATTCTCATAGTCTTAGGGCTAATTTTTTTAATTAGCCTCCAGAGGATGAGTAATAATTTTCCAGTGCAAGTGCTTTTTAAAAAACAAAGTCTACCTTATTATTATAAAAAATGAATTATCATTGCCACCCTCTACTTTGATTTTTCGTAAAAGGAGAGTGCAAGTAATACAAGAATGACTCAAGACCAGTGCACGCACACACACACACACACAGAATTTATATAGTTATATAAAGCTGAAGATTTTTCCCTGCTTCAAGACTGCCAGTTAGAATAAGCGCCAATTATATATTAAAAAATGCTGCAGCTTGACTAAAGATGTCGTCCATCACTCCAAATAAGCTCAAAGACATGACAGAAGCTGTAGTGTTCAACTTCGGTAAGAACATATAACTCACAGTAGTAATGAAATTGGAAGGTGATGAACTGTTAGAAGCTCACCCTGCTTTAGCAGTTCTGAATCATGCAGCTGCCGAGAATATTTCTCTTGAAGCAACCAAGTGTTAAGACATAAATAAGCTATAAGTTGTAGCTTAATAAGTAAGTTTCTCAATCATTATTATAAAACATTACAGTTTTGATCCCACATTTACACTCTGGTATTTGCAGGCAGCCCAGCACTTCCCTCCAGAGGCTCTGCTGAAGCTGATGAGGCTGCACAGAGATGCAGATATCAGCCCCCACACAAAAGCTTTCCAAAATTAAGCCTAATCATGACACACAGACTAGAGTAGCATGCAGTCCTGATGCAATAGTATCAGGTTACACCTTTAATACCCCTTTAAAACCAGGAAAGTAAACACATTTGCAGGATATGGATATCATATTGACTGTTATTCCAGCTACTCAAAGCATATTCAAGCAGCTTTGTAATGTCTGCATAAGATTTACAATTAAAACATCACTCTAAAAGTAACCTGAAGCCCACTGAAGACAATTAATTTGCTGAGCTGACAGATATATTTAGCAACTGGTCACCTGCTGAGCATTTTTACCTTCTTTACTACTACCAATATGTTAACATGGTCTACATCTAACCGGTACAATTTAGGGTTTGCTAACATCATTGTCATCTTCCTGGAAGACACCAAGTAATGAATGACCTTTGTCATTCAACCGTATCACTCAAAGTGAACAGAATTTCTGAAAGCACCACTGAAGCTTACTTCTAGTCAAGAAAATAGTAAGAGCTGTAATACATAATTTGAAGATTTTTTTTTTTCCTGCCACAAGCCAAGCTACTATAGTTTAGAACAGGTAAAATAGCATTAACACTTTAAAAATAATTCAGTTATTACTATAGCCAGTGTTTTAGCAGTGTGAGCATCTGGGAACTCTGTGCTTTAAACAAAGTAAGTCGAACCATATTATTCATATCATCAGCCTAATTCTTTCTTGCCATTCGTATTTCATTTAACCATTCCAACATAAGTGCAAAAATCAGTATATCTGATCTGCTGTCACCATGTGTCCACTTCATATAAATGAAAAGGACTCCTGAAGATTCAGAGCAACAGCGAAAAAAGCCCTAGGAGGACATCAAAAGCTTGCTTAAAGAAAAACCCAAACTTCCAAAACAGATACAGCTTAAACCAAGACCAAACTCACATACAAGTTATCATCACAAACAGCAAGTAATGCTGTTACCTAGTGGTGGAAAGCTAGGTATATGTAAACCTGCACGTTAGGTATATGCTCTGCTTTTTGGTTTTAGTTTTGTATTGTGTTTTGTTTTCATTCTAGGTTAAAACCATGCCTAACCCATGAACTGGTAAAAGATACAGCTTTCCTTGCATTTTCTGTTACAAAAGGTCAGTATTTTTGTACCGGCCACTTTTGATTCTCAGCAGAGTAACTCACAGACAAGAAGCTACATAACTTCCTGACCATCCCAAACCTGCTGGTTTACACTCTTCTTGCAACATCAGCAAGAGCTGGAAACCTGTGGCATGAAAATGCTACAACCTCAATCCACAAACATCAGTTTTCCACAGTGTGATAACCAAAACTGGATCCTATGCCCCCAGCATCTTATCAGGTAATATTTTCAATTATATAAACCAACATTAGCTGAATTCAGTTAGCATTCTCCATGATATCTGGCTGAACATGATTAGTTTCCTTTCAGTTAGAAAACAGGTAACTAGAGAAAGATAAGGAAGATACAGACTTTAATGTCACTTACTCAAACGCAAAGAAGAGTCCACTGGTGACCAAGATGAGAACAAGAGTCAGATAGAAGACTCCAGTCTGTCGAGCCATCATGATCCTCCCATTGCAGAAGAATTTGTTTCTTCCAGGAAAAACCTCCCATTTTCTCTTGGGAACCGATTTCTTTTTCTTATGGGGAGACTCCATGGGAGACGAAGAGCTGTGTGTGCTGATCTGACTGTATTCACAGTCTTTCATGGGCCCACTACTACCTCCAGGAGTCATCAAGGGAGAGTAAAATGTGGGGAGAACCCCACCAAAAATATATACAATATATATAAACGTGTGCAAACAGTCTTCCGACCAAGACAGCCCTCTCCACCAGCCCCAGTTAATTAAAAAAAGCAAATAAAAAGATGAAAAAAAAGAGTCTCTACCAGGCTAGCAATAGGTGTATCATGCAAACACCACTTAACTCCTCCGAAACCAAAGCTGCCACATCAGAAACGCTTGAGAGGGATCCTTCCTTCAGCTTCCTCCATCAGTTACAAAACCACCATGTAAGACAATCCTTTTTAAAACAACTTATCACAAAACAAGAAAAAAATTATAAAGCGGTTAGTCTGTCCAAAAATATTAGTCTTTTTTTTTTCCCCAAGTTTATTTTCAAATGGGAAGATTGTTCTTTCCTTCCCACGCGCGCCCTGAGAAAGCTCTCCGAGGGTCAGAAGGTTGGTCAAGGCAAGGTTTAGCAACCGAGTCTAGCATTCATAGAGATTTGTTATAATCCTCCTTCGCGCAGCAGATTTCACTGCTAAAAATGACCATTCCTAAAACGTTCCCTCAAGAGACGGGCGGAACAGATCAGTAAGGAGGAGGAAAAAACGAAAAAAAAAAAAAAAAAGGGGGTGTGGGGGGAAGGAGCCAGGCTGCAACTCCAGCTTCCGAGACACTTCAAGCGCTCTCCTCCCTGCAGCCGCAGTTAGTTCAGCACGAAGCGGCCGCTGTTCGGCGCAGAGCCGGGGTCGCGGGTCTCCCCACCGCGGGCCCACCTCCCTGTCACGGCTCCGCCGCAGGGGAGTCTCCCGAGCCCGAGGCAGCGCGGGGCAGAGCCGGTCCCCGACAGACACCAGCGCCGGGAGAGCAGGTCCTCATCCTCTGCCCCCTCCCCGCAGAGCCGCTCCCCCGCCTCACGCTCCGCGCCGCCGCGCTTAACCCCCGCCTCCCCTACACAACAGGTCCCCGCCGCCGCCTCATGCTCCCCAGCGCCTCAGCCCCGCGGGGCGGGCGGGCGGCCGTGCGGAAGGGACGTTGGGGAAAGGAGAGGAGAGGAGAGGGAGGCTTCGCCGCCCTCGCCGGTGGGAGATCTCTGCCGGGACTTCTCCCGCCCGTCACCATCCTCGCCTCCCGCCTCACGGCCGCCGCGGGCGGTCGCACGCTGCGGCAGCGCAGGCTCTCGCCCACGGCCCGCGGCGGTGCCGGGTCCCCCCCCGCATCCTGCCCCCGCCCCGGCGCACAGGAGCGGCTTCCCGCCGGCGTCTCTGGTTCGGCTGGGCTTTCGGCCGGAGCAAGGTAAGGAAAACGCCCGGCTCCCCTCCGCGAGCCGGAGAGCGGCGGCTTTCTCTCCCCGCTTTCTCCGGAGCCTCTATCCAGGCTTCTCCCCAGCAGCCAGACCCAGAAGCAGCAGCTGCCGCCTCCTCATCTTCAGGGAGAGGCGGTAACCACCGCAGCGGCGGCCGCCCGCGGGAGGAGCGGGGGGAGGCGGCGAGGGACGGGACCACACAGGCGGGCACCCCCTGCCGCGGTCGGTCCGTCAGTCAGCTGCTTCCTGCCGAGGGGGCAGGCAGCGCACCCGCACCAGCCCCGCTGGGGACGCCGCGCAGTCGACCCAGCCCGGCCCAGCCTTCCCTCCGGCTGGTGGAGCGTGGCGACAGCACTAACTCTTCCCCATCGCCGCCTCCGCGACTGGGGTAGCGGCCAACCGTGCGGGCACAGCGGTGCGGGCCGGGCGCGGTGCCTGCGCTGGAGCCCCGCTCCCGCCGCCTGAGCCCTCGCCGCCCCCGGCACGCGCGCACACAGGCGCCGGCGATGCCTGCAGTCAGCCCCGGGAGCGACCCGATCTAGCGCGACCGCCCGGCCGCCTCCCTCCCCGCGCTGACTCGGCCACCGACGCTCGGGGAGCGCCCCTCCGCCCGCTGGGAGTTGTAGTTTCCCTCTCCAGCTTCCGTGAGGCCGCTCCGGAGAAGGGAGGGCTATAGGAGGGACTACAAGCCCCAGCATGCCTTGCGAGCTGCCTCGGCGGGAGGGGGCGGTGCGGAGGCGCCCACAGGCCCCGGGGTTGCCGTGATGGCTGCAGTTGCTACCTCCAGCGTGCCCGAGGGGTGTGCGGCGGGAGCCGCCGTACCCCGAGACGGCCCTGCCATTCCCTGCCAGCTTGTGTGTCTGTTAGGCCTAAAGCTACAGCCCCTGTCCCGCCAGCCAGGCGGTGCGTTGCACTCCGCGGCTCCCTGGTGACCCATCAAAACCACATGTTCCTGTCTCACTCACCCAAAGCCCTCGGCTGCACTGGTCAGATTGGCCAACAGGAAGATGTCCCTACTAATGCCCATACACGCAAACGTTCCAGTGCTTTAGTAGTGGCACGCTCGATTACAGACTTGTCCACCAACTCCAATGCGTTTGTACAGACCCGTACTCTGTCCTGACTCCATGAGGCACAGGCCAGAAAAGGTACAAGCCACTAAGGAAAAGCTTTTCAGAAACACAGTCCTGCACTAAGCCATTATTACACACTATTAATCTGGTGCAGAATGGCATCGGTGGCAGGAAGCCCAGGGAGGGAGGCTTCCCACAGCTAAGGCAGAATTACTCTCAAAGCTGCTTGCTGTTCTTTCTGCCTACTGTGGTGTCCTTGTGCGTTCAAAGAGCAATCAAGCTGGTGAAAGGTCTAGAAAACAGGTCCTGTGAGGAGCAGCTGAGGGAACTGGGATTGTTTAGGCTGGATAAAAGGAGGCTCAGGGGAGACCTTATCACTCTCTACTACCTGAAAGGAGGTTGTAGTGAGGGGAGGGTCCATCTCTTCTCCCACATAACAAGTGAGAGGATCAGAGGAAATGGCCTCAAGTTGTGCCAGGAAAGGTTTAGATTGGATGTCCAGTCCAAAGGGCATCCCAAAAGGACCGTCAAGCACTGGAACAGGCTGCCCAGGGAAGTGATTGAGTCACCATCCCTGGAGGTATTTGAAAGACATGGAGATATGTCACTCTAGGCCCATGGTTTAGTAGTGGACCTAACAGTGCTGGGTCTACAGTTGGATTTGATCTTAAAAGGTCTTTTCCAACCTAAACGATTCTGTGAACTGCTGGAGATAAACAGCCATGCACAGCTCTAACAAGGGGTGTACTTTGACACATCTTTTACAAAGCTTTGCAGCTTAAACCAACAAAGAACAGATTAGTTTGGGACATGCAGTAGAACTGAATCCTCATTTCAAAGAAAAACCCAAAAGCATACTGAAGAAATTTCTGGAAGAGGTTTAGGTATATAGTACAGTCAGCCCACATTTCTCACAGTTGAATGTTGTCCTAGCAGAGACACCAGAAACAGTGTGAGGATGCAACTGAGCTCTCATACATAGGCAATATGTTTTCCATTTTCATAATTCCATTTCTAATTTTGGAAGGGAATATTTATCCCTTTAATTTAGTATGACAAGTTAATTATTTATTCCTAAACAGTGCTTGATAACAAAGTAACCTTGAAACAGATTGACCAGCACTTGATACTCCCCTTCCTTAGAGGAAACAAATTTCTTTGGTAACCAAATTATACAGAGAAGCCTGGTAGACACTCCTGGTGAGCCTACAATTCATATTAGTGATACACAAGAATCATTTGGAAAATGCTATTGCCTCAGGGGAAAAAAAGAGGGGTGTCTCCCTCTGCAAGGTATAAAGAAGTAGTCCTTTGGCAAGTGGGCAGCAGGATGTAAAACCAGTTTCTGATACCGTCTCTTACACAGATGTGTTTGCTTACATTTCCCCCCACATGTAATAGATGATGCTAGATTCCTTCCCTCATGTAGTACCTGTTGCCAACAGTTTGCCCGCTGTCTCATAACTCAGATATCACAGTATTTTTTGTTCTTTGAAATGTTCTTTATAAACAGCTAATAACTTTTAATTCTATCTTCATTAACCCAGCATCAATATGTGCCAGCAAAAGGCTGCTGACAAATTTCGTGGTTCACTGAGAAGCATTTTTAGTCTTCACTAGGATTTTATTAGCATACTGCTGGAGATCTTTGGAATCATACTGCCTTCAGCACTTTGACAATATTAATGACTTTATGATGTCGAATGGCACCATTCTCTCCTGAGATTATGAAATATTTTAGACATTTGCGAATAGAGCAGAGTTTATGTAGAAATGCCATTGTTGGCTTATCTTAAAGGTAGCACTCAGGCTAATTTCAGAAACACTCTACAGAAGCAAACCATTGGTAAACAATACCAGCACCTTGCCTGAGCTGCCGTCTCATTTCACAGCCTTCCCCTTGGGTTTTAAGGTGTTATGGTTGGGAAGTGAACTTCAGCCATATCAGTTGAGAGAAATACATAAAGGAATTTGAGGCATGCCTGAAAAAAATACTCTAAAAGTCATGCTCAGAGAACAAACACACTTTTACCTTCAGTACTGAATCTGCTTTGATTCCAATAGGATCATCCAATGCCCACATTGTGCTTTTCACATGACAGCCTGTTGTAGTCCCTAATCAGTACCAGTACTGCACTGGAATTTATAGTGTTAGTGATGTCCTTTTGCAAACATTACAAACACTATCAACACCTCTTTGAAGTTGTTCTTAAAATTATTTGGAAATTCCCCTACAAAAAGGACTTTATACAGCTAATATTCCACACAATTTAACATTGTTCTTGAAGGCATTTGTTATTGTTTATTCACAACACTAACGAAAATTGGATTGAGGCACTGAATAGATTAAACTGTAGACACAGTAGGAAAAATATTCTCCCTTCATAAAACTTTGTAGGATCGTGTGTTACAGTATCTACTCTTGATTTCTTGTTTGTGAGCCAGATTGATTTCATGTGTAAAAAGAAGAAGGATTATCTTTTTGTTAAGGAAATGTTAGCAGAAGAGCTATTGCCATTGAAAGCTGCTCACTCTGCAGTGTGGAGGTGTCATAAGGGCAAGACTTAAAACAACAGGGGACCTAATTTGCTGAGATGACATGTCACCTTACATATATAGAACATCTGTTACCATGCTTCATGGCAGAATCTGCTTGACTGTGCTGGAAGCATTATCAGACAAAATATGTAAGTGATTAAATAAACAAGAACTAGCAAACTGTAGCATTTTGGACATAGCTAATCTGTATTCAACACATCCTACACTGCCAAACCAATTGCTTTTTACTTCCATAGGAAAAAAGGGGGAAGTGACAGGTATTAAACAGAAAGATCTTCTGATGCTCTGATGTACAGCAGGAGAGAAAGCCAGACCCTACTGTGGACACATTTTTCTAAGCATGTTTTCCACATGTTTCAGAATGAATTTTGAAAAATAAATTAAATGTAACTTCAGTGATTGTACCATTATCCTGTGAGACACTGAAAGTAGCCTTGCAGGTCCAAACATGCTGAATACTACAGTACATCGTACATGCCCATTTACAATGTCAAGAGCACACAGTGCTGAGAGATTTCTACCTGTTTTCCTGACCATTTTTTCCCCCTCCTTTTGCTGTTTTTCAGAAGTCGCCTTTCCCTGTACCGCTGCTTGGACAGTGAGCCAGTGTTTTAGAGTCTTACCAGCACCAGTTATTCATTTTGTCAAAATACTTTATTTCCTTAAACAAGGTTTTGGTTAAACTGGAGATTACATTTCATAGAAGTTGGCAGGAAGAATAAGACCGAGAATGCACATCAGAAAAACTTTCTAAAGGAATCCAAAAACATAAAGAGAGGTTTTCATTACGACAATGTGATCAATTTAAGCAGGTCCAAAAAGTTTGTAAATGTCTCTTAACTCTTGCTTTTGAAAGACTAAGGTGACTAATCTGTACAGCCTTCCAGCAAAGTGGAACATACTACTTCTCTGCAGTAGACAAATTAAGAAGACAAGAGGAAGGAAGAAAGCTTCTTCATGGCAAGCTCTGGAGGCCAGAATCAATTTTGTATTTATATGTATCCATCCCATGTTAAAACCGTACCTCTTGGCTGGGGGGACTTTTTTCTGTTTTGAAGCATTAGAAACACAAGTGTTTAGAATTTAATGATCTGAAATACCTTAACCACATAGTCTGGATTTTTTTTGGTCATATTTCAATTTCTGCTTTTTGCTTCTTACCACAGAGCTTCATTGCTTTGCATAGACATGAGAGTCTATGGATATTTTAATTTATTCCATCAGAATGCAGAATAAAATGAGAACTCTCCTTAAAAATGCAGTCAAAATCCAGAAGTTTTGAGAATTGGCCATGTTTCCCTGATCAATGACTGCCACCAAAGCCGAAGGGAGACTACTTCAAAAGTCTTACCATATAAACTGAAAAAAAATTAACACGAACATTATGTGCGGTCATCAGTATGGTATTTTAACCCTATTTAACATTTCTCTTTGTTCTAATTTGAGTGAAGGAAAGAAAAAAGTCTTTCATTCTGGGAAGCTAACGCAGAACACGAGCCAACCAGAAGAAAGGGCCAGGAAAGCACAGTTACATGAGGAAACCCCCCCAATTTTTCCAGTGTCATCAGTCTTGGAGCACATCAAACATTCCCTTGATGGAGCCAGGAAATGATTCTCCTCAGTCTTACATCATCTATTAGCAAAGTACACTGCTCAAACAGTAGAATGAATTCCAAGTTTGTTTGATGTTTTGTTTCCCTGTGAAGAACCTTGCATTCATCACTGCTTGATGCAAAACATCATCATTTAGTTGGTCAGTACTGTATACTTCAGTGAAGGTCAGATGCCCACGTTACTAATTGTTGATTAACATGGTTCATACAGTTTTATCCTTATCCCCATTCACCAAACAAGTACTCCAGTAAACTTCCTCTTGAATCCACTTTTTTTTTCCTCCCCCCATTACATACAGGAAATGAAGTTAGCACTTCAGCGAAATAAACATGACCATGGGTCATACCTATCCATGCACAGCACATCTGCTTTCCGATTGCTAGGCGTCTCCATTGCTAAAATTTCTATTGAGCCAGGCCTCATTTTGTGTTCATCACAATCAATATTAAAACCAGTGTCTGTGTGAGCAGTGGATGAAGTGGAGCTGGATTTCCTTTCCCTATCAACAACCTTGCTTTCCCCCCATGGTCCACGTGACACTCCCCATATGAGAAGCAAATTGCACACTGTAACTAAGTGGAAGCAGCACGCAGGCTGACCAGGGGCCAGCTGCCTGCCACCAAATGACCAAAAATAACGTGACACAAAGTGGGTGAGTGGCTGAGCAGAATGAGCGGTCACAAGCACCAAGGGAGGAAGGCCTTCTCCCCTCTCCCAAACTAGCAGTGAAGGGTGGCGGTTGTCCTGTCCTCGCCTCTCCCAAGTCCCCTCCACCCTCCCTTGCAGTCTTTCTGCTGCTCATCAGATGTTTTGCTGGGCTGACTCGGTGCAAAAGTATCAGCACAAATAGAAAACTATTCACTTTTTTTTTTCTTTTTCCACCAAGTTAATTTTCTGCCACTTTATCACACTGAAATGACTCGGCAAAGGACATGACAAAGCATCCAGGACTGGGACAAAGGAGGGGCAGGAACACATTGCCCAGGCAAAGGGAAGTGAAAGAGGAAAGAGTTTTCCTCTTTATAAGTGTATTTAAATTTAAATATAAAATAAAAGGACAGGAAGTAAGACCGAAGGCAGCAGTTGGATCGGTCTAGGCTGCCACTGAACTTCAGGCTCAACCAGATGTGCTCATGGGGGCATCCCATAGGTTCAAGAGCTGTCAAAAAGTGAGAGGAGACAACACACAGCTTAAAGACAGAAAAGGAAGGGAGAGCAGGACCTTCACCTCTGGTAGCAGTGGACTGTTACATAAGCCCAAGCCACCTCATTATGACTTATTGAGTATGATAGTACATAATGACCACATCCTTTCCACAGCATGGGCCTTGATTTGTCTGTCTTCCACGGATTTTCAGGAAACTTTCAAGAATTTAATTATACTTGAAACTTCTATTCTTTTGCCTATTCATCTCAGCAAGTTCCATAGTATTCCTCTCGGGAGAGAAGGGAAATCTGACTGACACTTTAAACAACTGCATAAATCTGTTCCCATAGGAAACAAAACAAAAAATAATACACATCTACAAATGGTCCTGCCATTAAGGGGATGCTGTCAACTGCAGTTAATTTGATTAACCAATTGAAATAGTAAAAATGTTTTGAGATAGATAGAGTTCTTTAGTATCTCCTCTGTAAAATAATACCCCTTTTGCAGGTGTTTCTTTTTCATCCCACTTTTTACTTGGGGCTATAGAAGGGACTGGACTCTTGACTGAGAAAAGAATAATCACAAATATGCTGCAATTTATCCAATTTACAACCTTCCCCACACCTCTGTGTATGTTTCCTGAACACCTCTTTCTTTCTCTTCCCTGTTGACTCAGCAAACAGCCACTTACGGTACTGGGGGAAAGTAGGAACTTGTGCTCTGCAGTGGAGCACAAGTGATTCTATCTAGCTCATCCAGGAGCATGACGCTCATTTAGAGAAAAGCCTTCTTTATAATTACAGTTGTGGGCTGTTTCACTGTTCTGAACGATACACTGGGAACATTTACATCAGAACCATCCATTGCTGTCAGCAGAACACATCCATGATGTGTGCTTATATGGATTGACACAAGATATAGAATAGTTTTCCTGGAGGAATTGGGCAATTAGAGACTTCTGTAAATCCCAGAGGGGGGCTATCTGCATCATTAAACACTTAACTAGGGCATCTCAAAATGGAGCTAACTGCTTCTGAAAATCTCTTTAATGTTTCGTTGTTAAAATTCAGCATCATTAATGGGGAACATTTAATATTATTTCTTTTCTCTTTTGCCTTAATTTTCTCTCCCGTAGTCCTTTTGCTGCCTTCAACTTGGCTTTGTATCTCTTCCAGACCTGCCATCCCCCTCTGCATATACTTCATTTCAGCAAACAGCAATGTTGGTCATGGGTTTCATATCCACCCTCTTTCCCACCTTCCTACCATAAAACAATGAGCAAAACAAATAAGGGAGAACAGGTCATTTCACACCTCTCAGAGATACTGTTTTCAGGACAATATGCCCTCACAGACTCAGGGGTGCAGCACTGCAAGGACTGAATTGATTTCAAATTTGGAACCCATCTCCACCAAATTCCTGCTCCCCCAGCCAACAGGATGAAAAAAAATATTTCATTTACTTGGTAATTTAGACTCCATAGGATCTGAATATTCAATGAGCTCTGTATACAAAGGACTAGTTGTGACTCATGAATCATATGGCTGACAACACTGCAGTAGAGAAAGGAGGTCTGACAATCAACAGAAACGTGATATTGATCATACAAAAATGTGGTCAGAGGCATAAACCAAAAACATTCTTCTGCTATTTTTGTTCATTTGTTTACTATAATTATCATTCCCATAGTTCTGTGAACACTTAAATGGATGGGTTTTGCTCAGAAGCCCGCGCCCAACTAGGCATGTGTTTATGGCACCAAAGTTTTAGCAATTGCCTCTATGACTAGATGATGCAACATCTGATGGAAATAGAATTTTCACTTAATAAATGTGTATTTCATATTGCAGTCAACGTGATGGCCCACTTTTAAGCATTCTCAGAAGTTTCTCTTCTTCAAATATGCCTTAGTGGGCCTCATAAGACATACTTCTGTTTTTTTCCTATAAGATTATTAGCCATTCATTGTTTTAACCAATAATAATCAAAAAATTCATGCACTTCTTGTAAGAAAAGGTATGGGATTACTTACACGGTTAAGAGATGGTTTTGGCCAAGATTCTGGGAATGACTTGTAAAGGCTTTAGAACATACGCTTTTTTACACTAAAATAGGAAAATGAGTTTACAAATCTGAATTTTTATAGAATTATACTAATCTACTCACATAAATTAATTCTGATGAGCAAATGGCAGTCTGCAGTACAATCACATCTTAAACCAATAAGACTGTAACCAGGAAATCCAGGAAGACCATTCAGAATGCTAAAGAAAATTATTCATGCAATAAATAATATGCAAAGATTAGTCTTGGAGGCATTATAGGTTGGTATGTTTTAGTTGATTAAAAGGAATATAGGTACAGAATGCCAGCAGGAAAATAACAGGAAAAAAGAAAGGAGACTGGGAGAACAATTTATACTCAGACTTGATGTAAAGATAACGAAAGGGGTTTCAAGGGAGACCTACCTAAAGGGGGCCTAGAAGAAATCTTGAGAGGGACTTTTTACAAGGGCATGTATGGATAGGACAAGGGTGAATGGTGTTAAACTAAAAGAAGGCAGATATAGATTAGCTTTTAAGAAGGAAATTCTATGAGGGGGTAAGGCTCCAGCACAGGCTGCCCAGAGGAACTGTGGCTGCCCCATCCCTGGCAGTGTTCAAGGTCAGGTTGGATGGGCTTTGAGCAACCTGGTTTAGTGGAATGTGTCCCTGCCCACAGCAATGTGGTTGGAACCAGATTATCTTTAAGGTCCGTTCCAACCCAAACCATTCTGTGATGCTATGAAGGTATTTACTAGTAACCAGAGTTCCTCCCAGTGTGGAATCCACGTATTTGTACCGCAGGTTTGTGTAAGCAGACAGTGGAGAAATCTTTTCATTTTGACTGTAGTGTGGCACGCTCACCCTGACTTCCTTCCAGCAGAGAACTGCACCTGGACCATCCTAATTCAGTTGCCTCTCAAGGCAGAGCCCCAGGTGACCCATAACATCAGAAGGAAAGAGACAAGGAGAGGAATACTTGTGTGAGGAACTGAGCTTGAAGAGCTTCAGTTACTAGTAAGTAGGCTCCCCTTTTAACTTTGGGATAAATATTCCCATGATTTTTCAATGTGGAAATTTACAAAGTGGGGTTACATATAGAAGAACAAAGTCTCCAAATACCCACTGGGAAGAGCCTGTGTCTTTCATGGAAACAGCATCAGCCCTGGGCACCTCAGAGATGGTAAATACTTGGTAAAGGTGATGGCTGAAGCTTCAGATAGCTGCTCAGAGCTGGGGAGCAGGGAGAGAGGACATCAACAGAGGAAAAGTCTGGCACTCACTGCCCGTGGGAGAAACTGCAGGTGGATTTTTAGGGACACCTTACTCCAAAGGAAAATCTTATACAGGAAATAATCTGTAAAACCTTGCACTTTTCCATTTCTCAAGATAACTAACTGCAACTAGGAAGGATTCCTCCACAGATAAATAGCAACAAAAAGCAAATTACTGGTGGCATGAAGGAGCAGCTCATGCAGATTGATGAAAACCCAGCTTCCATTTTTTGTGATTCTCACCCAGGCCAACTGGTGCAGACAAGCTTTTGGCATACAGGTCAAAGCTAGGGCTTTCCTAGCTGAGTAGCTTCATCCTTTCTTCACACTCAGAGTAGCATATTTTAGTGCAAAATCCATCCTATGCCTTTTTTATCTGCATACCACAGCCCTGTTATACATTATGCACAACAGCAATTGTCTGCTCTAACCGCAGCACTTAACCACAACGCATTGCTCAGACTAAGCCACACCAGTAACCTTGGCATAGCCTACACTGCAAACACACCCCACCTGCCAGGATTCTGCTTTCTGCAGCTGCCACTGTACCTGCTCCTTGTGCAACAGCTCAAGATATCACAACAGCATCTCAGGCCTCTCCTAAGCCTGCCTAGGCCAGGGAAGCCAGATCTACATGTCACATCTCAACACCTTGCAGAAACTTCTAGACTTAACATAAAATTGATCTCTTCCCCGCACCCACCCACCCCAAGCAATATATATCCCCATGTAATCTTCTTCACCAATACTGTGAATGTATTGTCAGCTCTTTCCCCAGTGCAGACTCCCCACTGCAGGGAACAAAAGACAGGATTCACATTCACACAGGCTGCATTTACACAGTTCTTGCAACTGCACTAAGAGAAAAAATACAAGTCAGTCATTGTCAACTCTCCACTCTTCCAGAGTGGGTAGCTGGCACTCTCTCCCCCTCTGCAGCACCTTGCCTTCTGCAAGGCTGGAAAGCTGTGTTTATTTCAGGCACTGCAGCTTTCCAATCTTGGGTGAAGTGCCTGTACCCAGGCAAGCTGTGCACATGCAGTGTCGAGAAGGACTGTGCATTCAACTTGTGAGCACAGCACTGCAGGATACAAAGGACACCAGTTTCCTGTGTTCTGTGAGAATCCCTGTGTCAGGATGCATCTCACCATCTCTTTACGAGGGGTCTGATAAACCCTCCAATGTGGATTAGCCCCATAAGATTATGTCTTTCACTGTACCCTATATCCATCTCAGCACTGTTGCTGTCTCCAAACCATCATGAGCACTGGGAGGGCAGCAAATGTGTGTTAGCACTGCCTCACGAGCACCACCTGCTCTGTAGGGCAAGAAAGGCATTACATTAATGAATGTTCATTCCAGCCAGTGCTCACAGAGCAGAATTTTTCTCTCCATACATGACCAAAAAAAAAAGCACTGGTTTCCTTCCTTCCTCTGTACCTCCTCAAGAGGACAAAAGCAAGTTTCCTCTTCATACAAAAAGACTGAAAAAACCCAGTCCTCCCACTTCCTTTTCCCACCTCCTTTTAAAGTCATGAAAAGCACCAGTTGATTTCCCCTCTTCACTAACCTGCCCAAAGGATACAGCTCTCCATCTTCTTAACACCTCATAAGCTTAGTTCCTTCCCTGTCTCTGAGAAGCTGGCAGGCTGAGGAATGCTCTTTGCAAAGGTCAGTAGTGAGGCCTGTGCCATGAAAGGCTCACACAAGAACAAACCCCAAGCTCTCAGGCAGATTGACAGTATCTCACTGCTTTGCTGCCTGTCTTATATCCCCTCCAGACAGAGGCAGCCCACATTCTGTATGTCCCTCTCTAGAAGGCCAGCTGATGAGCTGAGGGAAATACTTGCCTTCCAAGCCCTTACTCAAAACAGATGGCAAGCAGAAAACATTAAACAAAAGCATGGCGTAAAATACATGTAGATTGGTATGTAAAAATATTTCTGATAGGTAGAAGAGTTTACCATTATTAAACCCTCAAATTAAATAAAACAAAGTGCATACACGTTTAGGCTCCACCCAGTGTTGCTATGCAGACCACTTCAGTGGAGAAGCACTGGATTCAACCACCACAAACATGAGATGCTCAAGCTAGAAGCTGATTGTGCTGGTTCTATTACTTGATGGGCTGACACACACCTGCAAGTTCCTCTTGCTGAGCTGAAAGCACTTTAAATGTCAGCCATGAATCACAAACTGTTGGCTAGCTAGTAGCATCTGTGCCTCCTTGTTCTACTGAGTGGGTTCAGCTGACCTTCCTGGTCTTTCCAGGGGTTCATATACCCTGTAGCAGGGCAAACCATTCATGTCTGCCCACTAGGACATCAGATGAAATAAAATCCACCTGTTATGTCTAATTATACATACATTATTATATACAATCTAATATACACGCACATGTACAAACTCTACCTCTCCATGTACAAACAGAGAGCAATGGCCCTGTCTGACATCCAACCAGCCAGGCTTTCATGGGGTGGACGGAATGTTCCTATGAGTTACATCCTGACTCAGGGGCTTATAAGATCAGGACCACAGTTTAAAACAGGTATCAAAGAGTTAAACTGAGACATAAGAAAGAATAATCATATTTTCAGCTCAGAAAATGCTGCAAAGCATTCGGAAACACAGTATTCCTGTTCCTTTATCTGGCTCCTCATTTTATCCACTCTGTAGCTGTTACTAGCGTTAACCTTGTGAGCAAAGCAAAGAGGCCTGGAAAAGAAACTCTGCAAAGGGTCAGGAAAACACACAGCCTTTTTAAGAGAACAAAAAGCACCGTCCAGTGAACACAGAAGGAGATGAGATGTCAGTGGTTAGTTTTAAGCTTTATTTCTGCTCTAAAACCAAAGACCTCTTTACAGCCTAATAGAATTATAGACTCGAGTCTACCATTAATAGCATGCATGGCGCCAGTGTAATAAAAAATGGAAATTCAGTGACCAAGAATGATTTATGAAGCTCAGTAATTCATGTCAGAGTTTCCACAACATTGTGCTTCTCAAAAAATCTCAGGTCCAGTAACTAACAGTGCTCAGTTAGACATTGATCCTGTAATGAATGCATGCACTGTACTGATTTTATTTTGGCAATGTTACAAGCATGGAAGCGAGCGAGCGAGTGAGAGAACATGTGCAGCAAAATGTTCAGCAACATTTCTAATCTGCTTTGTACTTGGTATCTTTCAGATACTCATTTCTTCTTTCCATACCCCGGGACAAATACAAACCAAGGAACATGTAAACTTCTGAAGGGAATGCACATATTTTAATATTGAGTTCAGCAGAATATGTAATAAATAGATGCAAAGAAGCAAGGATCAGCTTTTGGGGTCATTTTAGCAATAGGTTTATTTCAGATCTACAACCATGAATAAAAATACTGCATAGAAAATATTAATTAGCCTATTTTTAACCGTTTCCACCTCTGTAGTGCTACACCAAGTGAGCTTACCCACTTCTTTTTTTAACCATTTAGTTAAAACATTTAGTTTTAATGGTTCAGCTCACCTTCAGTCATCAATAGGGAGCTTTGTTACCATGGTGACAGATGGATTAATGTGATGTTTAGAGAGATGCAGTAGTGCCAAATTTGATATATACAGTAAACACTAATGTACTGCGTACACAAGAGAGCGTGCACGCAGAAATCTCAGGGACAGTCTTCCATATGCACCATGAGCACTTGGACACAGAACTCCCATCATCTTCCGACAGAAAGTGGCCATCTATTACCACTTCATGCCCTTCAAAAATACCCTGCTGGAGTCATGGACAGTTGCTCTAGAAACTTCAAACAAGTGTCTAACGAGGCCTGTTGGAAAGGGCTGCTGTCAACACTGATTGTGTCACTACATGGATTAGGCCAGGAAGCTACTGGTCACCTTAGAATGATAATCTATAATCCACTTCTTGAGATGTAGTCTGATACCTTCAGTTTGAGACCTGTGTATCTGGCTGTTTACTGTATTAATTGCAGGTATCACTAGTGAGGAAGAAATGTGAGGTAGATAAAACTCATTGAATTTTTACAGAGTACAGACAGCCTGTCGAGTAATTCCTCTTAAGACTTTCACATTTCCTTCTCTTTCAAACCTTAACAACCCGTACCTTCCTTGACCATCTCTCTCCCTTCCACAGAGCTGCTAATGAGCTTTCCTGTTTTCACAGTATTAGCTTAATGGTTTATGTCTCACAAAAATCCTTACGTGGAGATGAAATTAATGCAGGAAGAAAATGTGTGAGAGTTAAGCTACAAAACCCTGTCAGTTAGACTGGAATTCCCCATGCTCTTAAAACTAAAACATTATGCTAGTTGCTATTTTTTTATTATTATTATTTTATTTTACTTTATTCTCTGTGCAGTGTTTGAATCATTCTCCCATTACTGAACATCTTCACTGCAGAAACCCATAAGCTGCTAAACTGACTGGAGTCAGGTGTTTTTAAAAGACAATTTGACCTGCCAACTGAAATTCTGGCACAAACTTTGTGCTCTTAGAAGCATTTGAAATGTGGAATCAGAAGTATTTTATCCAGATCACACTATTAATTTATGTTCCAAGAATAATCTAATTAGAAATGTTTTCCATCTATCTACACAAAGTGATAATTATCATTCATCAGGAGCCTAACATTCTGCTCTCCTTCCAGGCCTTTTTTAATTGTAATATTAAACCCTAGCAATTAAGCTCTGTGAATGATGGTAAAAAGGGCCTTTGGATATAACTGCACTGGAGCCGATCAAGAAAAGTATATGTCTTGTACCCATGCCAATTAATTTTACGGTTGGATTTCTCAGCAGGTGATGTACTACCATAAATGAGTCAAGTTTATACTGGCCACCTCCCCACAATGAATGGAACGTGAATCCAATTTCTTCCCTCAGCCATGTGCTCTGCAGCACTTCCCACTTGTGGCCCCCGAACCAGTGTCACTGGCCACACGAGGAAAGCCAGTGGCACTGGGCAGTGCAGCAGCCCTCCCACCAGCACATGCAATGCAGCAGCCTCTGAACACGGCACCTCAGGACCTTCTCGTGGCCAGTGGTAGCCCGTGCCAGCAGCACGCCCCTCCCCATCCCACAGCTACTGTGGCGTTAGGGTCTCACATCAGAGCCACATGCCAAGCTTGAAGTCACCCTTGCACACAAAACTAATCAGTGGGAAGTCTACCCAGACATGCAGGTCTTGGTCCAACCTCCTCCCTAAAGCAGGCTCAGATGTGAGCTCAGAGCTGCTCACTCAGGGCTTTATCCTCATCAAGTCTTTTCCTTGAAAGGAAACTGCACAACCCCTCCAGGCAGCCTCACATGAGCCCGGCTGTCCTCATGGGGACTCGTTTGAGCTACCGACAGTCATCTACCAGAGCCCACAGTGGGAAATGCACAGGACAGACAATGCAATGTATTGGACTGTCACCAATTCTGGACGCATTTTCTCTGTGGAAATGCCTTCTTCCAGGCTGTCACCAGGCAGACCACGGCTGGTAGACCTAATTGGTGCTGCAGGATCAGCACTGCTACCTCTGGTTTCAGCATCTGGGCAGGGTGGCTGAGCCTCAGGTACCAGGCCATGCTCTCATGATGCCATGGAAATAATAGGAATTATTTTTTGCTGTTGCCTTTCTGAATTCAGTCAGAAATACATTGTTTGGTGGACTGTTTTAAAGGTTTTTCTAATACAGTGTAAAGTAACTACTAAAAGTTGATAGAGTACTATTCTGTAATGAAATACATACTGAACCCATTAAAGACATGGACCCAGTAAAATAAAGAGCTTGTAAACATATTCGCTAGGTCCCTAAAGACAATGGTAATACCACAGGAATTGGGGAGGGATCTATGGCTTGCCTGTCTAGTTAATATGGGGAGAGCCAAAGACATATGGGCGTATTTTACTTGCCGAGAGAGTATCGTAAACACTTAGCAGGTAATAAAACCTATAATTTAGTAAAGGATAAGAACAGAAAGCCATCAGATATACACATATGCAGGAAGATCCTCCATAAATGTTCTTATGTCAGCAGCCCCACATAAATGCCATCCAAGCAATACAACAGCCTTGGCACATGTTACCAACAGCTCTGAAATTCATAGTGTGCCCCTGAGCAGCCATTATGTCATCATTCATGAGTGCTAATTTGGGATTTCTAACTGAAACTTGGGCCATTCTGCCAGTGGGACTTCTGCCATTGCCTGAAACGTGGCCAGGCTCTGTCCGTAAAAAGCAAGGCTGCTGTGATGTCCGTGCAGGCGGCCAGCACGCTTGGCCTTGTCTGAAGTCACGCCTGACGTGCCCGGCTAAATAACCACATGTAAAGGTGGAATTAAAAAGCAGCATTTCATATTCTGCCGCAGTAAGCTCTGGCTTAGAAAGGCAGCTCCTGGGCTGGGAGAGGTGACTGGGAATCTGGAGTTTCGGCCCCCAGCTCCTGCCTTTGCCAGAGAACTACAGCAGAACCTTGTGCAAACTGGACAATTTCCTCATCTTCTCCAGATGGCAAAATACCCCTCCCATAAATGTGTGAAGCCGGCTCAGAAAATGTTTTTAAAGTGCCTCTTGATTCTCTGATGCAAGGTTCTTATAATTTGGCAAATGAGTACTGATTTTGTCAGTATTTCTGTGCTTACAGTGTATAATTCATTTTTCAGTGACCAGATTTTTGCTGCAGTATGAACTAAAGGACTTATCTCGATATGGGAATTTCAGCCACCAGATTTTTAAGATGCACAACAGTAACCAGCTTACTGTAAAAACAGAAACCAAACCATAGCTGCAGAACACTTTCATTTCTTGTCCAGTTGACCAGAAAATTGTTCGGAAACACGTCACCGGTTTCCCCATGCCCGTGGCAGCACACAGCACTGAGGCTGCACTGGGCTTTCAGGAATATCAAAGCTCCCATAAATACAGGAAATGACCCAGTGAGTCAGGCAGAGAGCAAAGCTCAGCTCTCCTGAGAGCTGGAGAGCAGATCAACTGCTGCCTTTTCTTTCGTTCCAAAACCAGTGTTTGGCTCTTTCCCAAATTCTTTTACATAATCCAGTTCTGTTAGCGAACATGTCAGTTTAACCAGAATTCAAATCAACCTCCTCTATGTTTTGAATTGGATTTTCAAGCTCCAAGCAGGATTCTGCGCCTCAGCTGACAACTTTTTTTGTGGTGGCACTTGAGACTGTTGGCTATAGAAAATCAGCCAGTTAGGTAATTTAGTGAATATACCAAATTACTGCATTTATTAGCTCACAGTCAGCTTATAAACTAGCTGCTTCTCCTCTGAAGACCTAAATTGCAAGCTTGGTCCTCAAGTGAAACTTGCCTTCAGCGGAGATGGCCAGGTCTCACTGTGGAGTCCTGTATGGAAGAAGGGGAGCAGCAGAGACTCAGGCCAGGACTGAAACGTTTTGCAGCATTATGTTAGGAAGTGTGCACACCATGCTTTTATTTCTTGATAGAGCCACTTATTGGCAGCAATACCATGTGTTTGCAAAGATTATAAAGATCTCACAGGGAATCACAGAACAATTTGGGTTAGAAGGGACCTTAAAGATGATCTAGTTCCAACCCCCCCTGCCATGGGCAGGGACACCCCACACTAAACCATGTCACCCAAGGCTCTGTCCAACCTCGCCTTGCACACTAACAGGGATGGAGCATTTACCACTTGGGCAGCCTGTTCCAGCTCCTCACCACCCTCATAGTAGAGAATTTCTTCCTAATGTCTAATCTAAATCTTCCCCCTTTCAGTTTAAAACTGTTACCCCTTGTCCTGTTACTACATGCCCTTGTAAAAGGCATATTTAAAAGTATATTTATGCAAACTTTTGTGTTTTTCTTAAATTTCTTTTCTTCCTTCTGCTCTTGCTTATTTTCTTCCCACACTCCTCCCTCACCCATACAGTAAAAGTGTATGGACTTCCACAAGAGAAACACCTTGTCACCTATTTTTCATTAAAACCCAGGGGTTGATGTAGAAATCCTAACCATAACTTCAGCATCACCGTGGAGACTTACATGTACTTTGAAGCGGAAAATTTTGGTTGCCTCTCACCATCTGCTTTTGGCTCATTGTATTTTTTGTAATAAACATGGAAGCCCACAGATGGAAGCCCACCATGCACAACTGCTTCTCTGTGAAGCTCAGGGCACCCTGGCTATTGCAGACCCCTACAGAAAGCAAACTTGTACACAGTGCCTGAACCTGGTCAGATGGGTACCGGCACTTTGTCCAAATTCCAAGCTACAAGAGCGCAGACCCATGGTCAAATTAAATGAGTAAAAGTACTTTTCAATTCTGCTATTGCCTACATAACCTACTTAGTTGCATATACATTTTCATGCCCTCCTTTTATGAGGATTTGGATGCTTGATATCAGAATCATTTAAATCTGTCTTTCAAACAAATGTGTACACTTTTAGGAAAACATAACTGGATTACAGAAGATAACTGGCTAATTCTGAGTAGCCATAAGTAGATGAGTATATTGCACGTGTATTGTAACAGTGACAGAGAAGGAGTAATGACAGAAAATGCAAGGCTTTTGGGGGAGGTATACAGAAAAGGAGAGAAAGCGTTACATTATATTCAATTATACAACAAGAAGAGATTAATATTGTAACCTAAATTGACTCAATTCTGCTGAGCATCTTTTTTTCAAGTAGGACAATTTATTTTGCAATACTAAGAATTTCAAGTTACTCAGTAAGACAGAGTGGATTTCATGGGGTTTATGCCCTACTTTTAAGTCTCTGAATGATTAATACAGATCTTTTCTAACTCTCAGATTCTTGTCACCGTTCAAACCAGGATTAAATAACATCATTGTACCCTTCTCTTTCTTTCTCATTCTGGAGAAGACTTGAAAGAAAGTGATGCCTTGATTGATGTGAACTAAAAAAAAAACTATCCTGAGAAGATAAACTCTAGAATTTTATCATCAAAGACATAAAAAATAGGTTATTATCTTGCACAGCTCAAGGATTCTTCTAGCAGATGCAACTGGTGATCTTGACACAATTTACAACTAAAACCATGTGTGCTGCTGGTTACTTTCATGCATACCGGTAACATTTAAATACTTCATATCATCATATGCACTTCTGCATGAAGATAAAATAAAAAGTAACTTAATCTTTTAATATTATCACTGTGCATTTTTTCTATGACCACCTTTTCTAAGCTTTTCCAGGAGGTTTTATTATTATTTGTGACAAAGCCTAATGCTATTCCAAAACACACAGAGGATTTTGGGGTGCTTTTGCCAAAGGAGGGAAGAAGGCTAGGAAACATTTAGGTGCTGTCCAGACGAGAAAAAAAGAGTCAGTGATGATGGGTGAGCTACACAGCAGAGATAACACCTCCTTCTTTTGCAATAACTGCTTCTTAACTGTGTAAGATTTTGTTTAACTGACACAGGACACGGACTATTAGGAAACAGCTTTAGATTGGTTTTCACAAGTACAGTGAACAGGAAGTTTCCCAAAATACTGAATTTTTGCCTAGCAACCTAAGCCCCTATAATCAGCCCCTTAGATACAGACTATAAATGATGATAAAAAGATACAAAGGAAGCTGGGGAAGAAACGCCTGGTTTGGATTTATTTACATTCTTTGCTTGCTATTGAAGTACTGACTGGTATAAATAGAAATATACTTTACCTGTCTGTCCTGATCAGTTAGCATATTATTTGATAAAGGAATATATCCAATAGAGTGATAGGTAACTGCACAGCAATTTATATCCATCAGCAACCATTGAGAATTACTGTGGACAGACATGACAGAAAAAAGGAACAGACGGTTCTCATAATGTTACTTTAGGATTCCATGCAGACAGAATTTAGACGTATATGAAAAACTATTTACGTAACTTGGGAAAATGATAATTTTTAACTAAAATAGGTCCTTTAGAGCAACACCATTTGTAGGAATACAGCCTAGTAAAACTCACGGGAAGTAAGAATTTCTCACAGCTTTGTTTAGGAAGTCTATAACGTTATCTGTCCCACAGATTTAACCAAATCCCTCTTACGAGCCGGCGACAAAGCCCTTGATTTAAAAGAGGCTTTGACAACTTTTGCCCATTTCCCCTCCGCGCTATTCGGGATATTGAGCCCACCGGTTGAACGAACTGAAATCTCCGGTGCCCGGGCCAAGAGTTGCCGGGGCAGCCCCTCCGCCCTGCCTCGGGCCACCCCGGTACCGGGTCCCTCCGGCTCCGCCCGGGCTCACAGGTGAGCCGCAGCTGCCTCATCCAAGGCCAGCATCGCCCAGGGCAGCGCGCCCCTTCCCCGCCGCCTGCCCCCCGCCCTCCCCCGGTGTCGCTGGGGGCGGCAGCACCCGACCGACCCCGAAGGGGTGGCGGGTTCCCAACACCGGCCGCGGGGCCGGGAAAGAGAAGCATGAGGAAGAAAAGAGGCTGCGTGTCCCGGCCCAGCTCCGTTTCCTTCCGGGTTGCGGCGCGCAACCTCCTCCTCGTCCTCTCGCTCCCTGTGCCATGAGGGCGGCTGGCGGTAGGGACGTCCCGGAGGGCCCGCTCGACCCAGGGCGTGAGCTGCTCTTGTCCCGGGGGGCCGGGAGCCATGCGGCGTCCCAGGACAAGCTCTTCTTAATCAAAGGTGCAGAAAGCGCTCTTCGTCTCCCCCGCACGGGTCAGGGACGAGCAGCAGCGGGTGCGGGAGCCCCGTGGTCGCCCATGCCGTGCTGCTTGTCCCGGCCGGTCGTGCCTCAGGGACAGCCCAGCCGGCGGCCGGGAGAAGGGCGTTTCCCTGCCTTGGCCAATACGTCTGGGTGCGGTGAAGAATCCCTTAGAACGCCGCCCGCCTTTTCCCTCCCCTTCAGCGCTAGGGGCGCCTGTCGCGCCTCAGCCCCCCGGCCCCGACACGGGCCCAGACACGGGGCGACAAAGCGCCGGCCGCAACGGCGCTGCTGGGAGGGATCCGGGCAATCCGGGGTCGGCAGCCACGGAGGGGAGCCGCCTGCCTCCCTCACCCTGCAGTGCTGCGGTGGGGGGGCTGAGGGCCGTGGCTGCCGGGATGCCCTGAGGGGGTAGGAGCCGTTGGGAAGGAGGCGGCTCGTACGGGTGACAGGCGGCGCCGAGGGCCCCCTAAAGCAAACGAGCGGGTCTCCCGGGCTGGGCCCCAGCCCGAGTCCCCGCGGTCGCACGCACCTCGGAAGGCGGCAGCGGGCGCACCGGCACTCACCGCCGCCGTCATCGCCGGCTGCTCGAGGCGCTCTGCGCGGCCTGCCCGCGCCCCCTGGCGGAGCGGAGGCCGGGGCGCGTCCGGTCCTGCTGCTCCCAGGCAGAAGAGGTGCAGTAACAGAACAAGCGTTAAATAGTGCGGCATCACACAAACGTGTTTGCTTCTTGCCTCCTATCCAGGCCATTGTTGTAATTGCCTGACCGGTGTTAGGAAGGGGAGGACAGGCTGGGTACCAGTAGTTGCAAAGAAAGAACCTGCACACCACCCCCACCCCCATGTTTTCAGTTGTACTGTGACTCAGATGGTTTTGTACAGTGCACTCCGTCTTTGTAACAAGCCAGTTTCTTAAAAGTGGGCAGCTACCTGTGCCTGTGACACAAGAACTAGAAGGGATCAAAGGTCCCCAAATGACTTTGGAAGCATTCTGAAAGAATGGATAAGTGAGGAATCGTTTCTGGCTTGGGAAAACTGCCGGTTACGCCTTTTTTTTTTCATGGAGCATTGGAATATAAACCGGAGAAAGCTGAAGAACAAGTGTTGCTTATGGAATGGTCTGCAGAGGTACTGGTGGATTTTCAGGTGAAGGGTGATGCACAGCATTCTCACAAGAGAATTTTAGTAGCCCGACTCTTCAGTGAGAGAAATTCTGAAGTACTGTGAGAAGGTATCATGGCATTTGAATGACTTCTCTGTGTGTGTTTGGCTTGAAAATACACTCGCCATTAGTTTTCAAAACGTTGTAATTCATAGAATCGATGCTCTGTCTGGCCTTGCCATATTGGGTTAATGTAAACAATTGTTTACATTGTTAATGTAAACAATGTGTCTTTCTCTTCCGCATGCACTGACAAATCTTAACTTTTCGACTGTAATTCCCAGACAGGTTTAGTTTTGTGGCTTGGTTGAGCTTTTTTCCCTCCCCTTAAGAATCAAACTATTAATTTTTATTCTTTAAACTTTTCTTGGCAGGTGGAATTTTCCTAGGTACCGTTGCTACTGCAGGAATGATAGCAGGTTTTGGCACCACACTTGCCATGACAAAAAAGAAGAACCCAGACTGGTTCAGTAAGGTTTGTTCCTTTTAAACAATTTTCCAATAGTCACGTGCAAGAAGTAAGAATGCATCAGATGCTTTATAGAAATGTTGATACGTGTCAAGTTTGGTTGTACAAAATTGATGGTGAGAGCAGTGGACTTAATGGAAGTCAGGGGTAGGATTAACTTAAAAATCCATTCAGAGTTGGCACTGCTAAATACTTCAGTAGTTGAGATTAGTTGACGTACATGAAGTTCATGCTGTTTGTTGGAATCATTACTGCTGCTGCAGAATGCAATGGAATTGATGGCCTGTCTTGATTGCACACTGTCTTGACATGCTTTAGGCATGAGCCTCTTATCACCTTGGTGGTCCAGTTCACCATGTGGTCTCATAATACTGCAGTGAATCGGGAAGTGAGGTAACTGTGCTAAGGATGGTAATGAGGAGCTAGAAAACCCGTTAAGATGTGGAATATGGAAGTGAAATAATTTAGTCAAAATTCAGGCTCTCCCCTCCCTTCTCACCACTTAAAGGGACTGATGAAGTGAGCAGTGACTTGATACTGTGAAATCTGATGGCCAAAAATAACCTGATCTCATGCAATTGCTAACAGGATTTACCTGAACATGTGAAGAAAAAGACTGCAAAGCAAAACTAGCAACTACTCTTACAGAGCAGCATCAGTAGAGTGTTACTGGCAAGAAAGAAAGCTGAAATGGCACCTACTGTACCTCCTGCCTGGTAGTGACATAAAGTAAATATGAGCATATGTAAGACTGGCCTCCAGATTGACTTGAAACTGAGATTATGTGTTCTTGTTCAGTGATGAACCACTGCAGAGACCTTCAGTTAAGAAATTACTGGGGGTGGTGTTATAATTAAATGCTCAGATGCAGCAGCTTTCTTGTGTCCAGTTTTACCAGATGCTGAATTTTGCAATGGATTAGGTCATACAAAGCATTGAACATGCAGAGTACGATCAACCAGAACAGTTGAACACACCATTTATTTTAGGCACTGCTTCCTTTTAGACACACTGTTACCCACAAGGGGATAGCTACAGGATTGAGGCCTGTGTCTGAAAAAAACCCACTGTCATTTCTCCTTCTCCCACTTCCTGCTTATATCCTCCAGAAAAAAAAATAAAGGAGGGGAGGGGGAAAAGCAGATATTTTGGTAATCAACTAATTCTGCCCTACATTTTCCTGGTCTTGTTTTTAGAAAGACTTAAGTATTGTTTAATAGCTTGTTTTTAAAGTGTTGCTTAAAAAAAGATAGAAGCAGTAATAAAGAGAAAACAGTCTGTGCACAGGATACTGGGCTCATAGATAAAACTCAGTTCTCTTAAAAATGTTTGTTGGTGACATCTTTTTCTTCCACGCTGCTGTTGTATTTTAAAATTTTATAGCCTTTCATTATTCAGCTTTCTTGATGCCCTGAACAGCATATCTGATCATCATATAATAAACTGTCTTGTTTACAGAATTCCTTCTCTGTGTACCCTGAGGAATCAGCCTGTGACTGAATGCTGTCAGTAAAAACAAATCAATTGTTTCCACTTGTCACTTTTTCTGGGGCAATCAAGCATTTAAATAGTATTCAGGCATGCTTTATTTTTTCTTTCTCCAGCAATTTTCACAGATAATGGCTCCTATTTAAAGATGCTGTGCAGAGGATATTTTTGTCCATTCATTTCCCATCCTCCAAATGGGAGAAATTTGGCTGAATGTTGTTATATACGGTTAGACTATGGAAGCAGGAAAAATGTCAGAAACAATCATCAGCATTTTATATCTACTCAAAGCAGTCTCTGCTGAAAGAGTTATGAAAGTTCAGTTAGCTGTGGTAAGGAAATTAATAGGACCTGGTATAATAGTGTGACTAGAGATCTCTGTGTCCTTGTTCGTGTATGTGTATGCTTATAGAGTGTGTTTTTTTTAACAGCTTACACTTTGGGATGTCCAAATTGCAATAAATAAGGATCAAGATGCATTTTGCTTGTGCCCTTTGCAAGTGTGTATTTGTCCTTGGATAACTGTGCCTACAGCTAACTGCTAAGAAAAAGTGTTAATGCTGAGGGCTGTCTGAGGGTCGTTTTAACATTCTGATAAATACAAAGCCAAGAGGAAAAAAACCCTACTGGTGCTATTTCACTGACCAAATACCACAGTGATAGGCACTGCAGATATTTAATTATATCAAAGAAGAAAAGGGGCCATTAAAAACAGTCTTTTAAAGCAAGAATGCAAAAGATTTTTTTTTATCCTACTTTTTGTGATGAATAGAAAAATGCAGCTCTTTGGCATGCTTTGGAGGAAATTTGGTTTTGGTCCTCAAGTTAATTTCACTTTTCAGTATTTTAGACTATAAATTTAATAATTCGTTATTGAATTTATTTGTATGGTTGCAGCTTCATTTATGTTTGGCTCTGGTTTTTTATCCTGAGATAGTAAGTAAGTAGGACTGTTCAGTTGTGTAAGGACCGTAGATGACAGTCTTCAACAGTTACCAACTGAAATCTGTGGGTTTTTATGTGAAGAATTGAACAGTGATCCTTTGTGGAAATAAAACAAACTCTTTTACTGCACACTGTAAGCAGTAGGATTATGTCTGACTTGCTGCTGCTGTGGGCTACACAGATTGAAGCTGTCCTATACCAAATAGGTACAGTGAGGTGGGCACTGTGAAATGAAAACAGCTGGCTAACAGTGAATTGGTTGATGTCAGCCAGCACATGGTTTATGCCCTTGGTGGCTGCATTGTGCTGCGACAGAGAAGGTTTCATCATGGTTGTGACCCTGTCGTGGCTGAGGCTCCATTCTTCTTGGCCTGAGGTGGCCTTCCCAAGGGACAGTATTTTGTGTTTTCAGGACATGTCTCATGGCATGCTCTTTTGCAGCACTATCTTAGCAGCTGGTTAAAACCACCTACTCTTGTTTCTGTCAAAAATGAGAAGTATGGAGCCTGCAGAGCATTTTCTATGTTGCCAGTTGGTGAATTCTGCAGGGGGATGGGTTCAGCTTGGCTGTTTGCTCTTTACAAAATTTTAAATACTACTACTGTAGTTTCCTATAATTTGGAATACTACTACTAAATAGTTTCCAGAGCTCCTTCAGAGTTGTAGCCCCTCAAAATCTGTCACTGTGTCCAGCTGAAACTACTCAGGTTCTGCCATTTTCCTAATCTACTGTTTCAGGACTGCAGATAAAGACCTGTAGGCTGGTAGCTGCCTCCCACCCATACCCCACTAAGAACAAGTACCAAAATCAGTGATTGATGTACAGTGATTATGTACTGACATCACTGGCATAAGGGTTTGTGACAGCTATTTTGGCTGGTGGGATAGCTGAATGTCAGATTCTTGTGCCCATGAAAGAGTTGACTTCAGCATTTCTGAGTAATAAAAATAATACCCAAGTGGTAGTGGCAACCATGAATACTGTTCCTGGTGGGAAGCCAGCTCATCCACCCCCTTGCTTGGCTCTTTGGGTCTGCTGGCAGCCATAACACCAGTACAGCTGGCAAGTCAGGAGAAATTCTAGATTGCTAAGTTAACATTTTTAGGTTTTGGGGTTTTTTTTTTCCCAATTATTGTTCACTTTGTCTTAATCACTTTTATTTTTGGTTCCAGGGGATTACTGCCACAGCTACATTACCAGAGAGCGGTTCATCACTGGCTTTACGAGCCCTAGGATGGGGCTCACTCTATGCGTGGTGTGGAGTTGGATTGCTAAGTTTTGCCATCTGGAAGGCTCTGGGTGTGCACAGTGTGAGTAGCAAGTACAGTCCCCTCAAACACTGTATTTTAACTTGGGTAATGCATCTTGGGGTGGCATCTCTGTATGCTTCAGCCTGGGAGTCACATCTTCATTCACCATGAATAGAGTGTCTAAGTAGAGTCCATGCACACAAGGATGGTGAAAAACAGGATGCTGTGGGAGGAGACAGTTTGGGGGTGAACAGTTTTGTCCTGCTTATGTTTATTTGCACAGATGTTTCAGATCCTTCACAAAAGAGCCATTGTTAGAGACTTAATTGTTAGAGCCATATATTAGAGACTAATATAGTAGCTACAACTTCCTATATTCTTTGCTAACTGAATTGAAGGCTACCCCCTGAATCCTGACTTTACAGCAATCAATTTTTTTGTCCAAATCCCACTTTTTTGTGTCAGGGCACTGGGGACATACAAAAAAAATGAGAGGAAACCAGCTTGCTTTTTAGTGTTTCTGGAAGGGTCGAGAAGGCAGAAGATTTGAGTTTCATGTGCATTAGAATCGTGGTCTGTGACATGCCACATCAAGGCAAAGAAACTCATGAAGCAGTATGTCCTAAGAGGTTAAGGCTATCTTTAGTAAATTGCTTACATTCCAGTGTTTCACAGTGGGGAGTGTGAACACTGAAGTTCATGTAATCATTTTTGTTTGCCCCTAGTAATGAGCCATGACTTAAGAGTCTCCTGCAGTGGTAAGTTTGGCAGAGCTGTCTGCATCCTGAATGAATAGACTTCCTTCACCTTCCATGGCAAATTATTTATATGTTCAGCAGTGTCTCCCAAAACTAGATGGAAGAGAGATACTACTTCATCCCAGTACTGGTCTCATTTCTTGTTTTCTGTTCTGATGTATCCAGTAAGTCATGACTTGGGTCCCAACATACGGTACTACACAGTCCCTCATTCCTTCGTTTCCAATGCTGATTCTTAATAGGAGCCAGTAAAGGAAGGCATAACACCAAAAAAGCATAGCAGGACATAGGAGGCAGCTACAACACATTTTGTTTCAACTCAAGTCCTCCTTGTGAGGCTGTTATGGAATGGCAGAGAAGGGGAGGAAGATTGGGAGTACCAGTTTATACACTGCATGCTGAGCTACTCAGTTTTGTCAGTTAAATCACCAGCTAAAAGGATCCATTTCACACTATGCTGCAAATTCTTATTTTCAGTCTGTCAGAGTACTTCTGGTCCTGCCAGAGGACAGCAGAGTCTGACCCTAATCTGCATTGTATGTTAACTGTTTCTCAGTAAGCTTAGTTTTCACTTCCTCAAGAGTTACTGGCCTAGACCCACAGTTGCCTGGTTTCCCTGTGAGGCTGCTTTCCTTGAGAACATCTGTGTAAGCTGGAGATGGCCAAGACCCATGGTATATCAGAGATTGATGGGGCTTCTGGTTACGTGACAGCTATGAGGTCTTGTGTCAGAAGCATACAGCACATTGCAGGGCATTTTAAAGACTCATCGAAAGTTCCTACTCAGGAAGCTGCCCCTTACTGTGTTGTGTTGGCGTTGAAAGGAGTTGAAAACCGTATTTTAAGAGTGTCTAGCAAATGCCCGTTGGCATTGGTTTCTGTTGTGGAGTGCTTACATTTTGCCGTAGAGGACACCAAGAACTGCAGATGCCAAAGAAAGCATATTCCTGTCAAGAGGCTGTCTCTGCACAGGATTTTGAACAGCTCTCTGCTCTCTGAGGACATACTGCATTCACTATAGACTTGTAAATCCCCACTGCAGAAGGAAACATGTATAATGGTACTACTCATTATTGCAAAATCAAAAATTAGCAATTTGTAAGTTACCTGTGACACCTACATTTTTCCTGGTTTACTGTCTGTTAAAATCAAGTATAAACACGTTGAGAATTGCTGGAGGTACAAAAGCTGCAGTATGTTAAAAATGCAGTATTCTGACCAAAGCAAAGAGGCACATTAGCATTAACAATATACTTATTGTTATATATAGACATATGCTCAGTTTAAGAAGGGCAGTTTTATTTTCCTATTTCAGGGGAACATTGTGATACTTTTGAAAATTGAAATTTTGAAAATTGAAATATAAGCAGAGATAATTAACATTCAGACAAACTATTGTTTTTTTAAGAACAGATACTAGATGCATGTGTTGTGTCTAATAATTATTAGATACCCACAAAAATAAATGTTATCTGTGGGAAACTCTTTACTGAGGTTATCACTGAGTCAAAGTTTCTTTCCATATAAACTGTTGAGACCACAGAAAACACCACAGATTCTATACTAACCTATACTAATGAACATTTTAATGAAATTTTACAAAGAGGCTCTTGTAGATTTACCTGGATAAAAATGTCTTGACTCTTCAGTGTGACCAAGTGCTGTTAGTTCATTTGCTCTGTAGTACATGTAGGTTCCCTAATGCCTATAGAAGTTCAAGTTACAATTTCAAACCTAGCATCAGGTATCAGAATTTCAAAGCTATGAGCTTAAGATAGGCTCCAGCCTCTGAAAGCATTATACTATGTGTGACCTGAGGGGAGACTTGACTCATTTTGATGCCAGGAATCTGTTTGAACTTAGTAACTAAAGCTTTCGCAGCTGGGCAAAAAGAAGAGGTTCCGCCCATCCTCTTCACCTTGCTGCCTGTAACAGTAACCAGCTGCCTTTGGGACCTGCTGATTAGTGATCTGGCCCTACTGGGCAGCAGCTTAATTTGTTTAAGAGCTACTGGTAATATTGGTAACATTACTGACATATAATAGTCTCTCGAGATTAAATTGATTCTCTATTAAATCGTTAAGGATAGTAAAATTCTAATTGTAAGCACTGCATCTGTTTAATTTTGCAAACAAGAAAACTGCTTCTGTTCCCTTAGTACATTAACTTCAGCACATTCTGAAACTCATTGCCAACTCAGTCAATGTGACTTGTCTTGGTGAGATCATAGCGAGTAAAGGACTGACCTTCACTTGCAGAGTTTGGAGAGGAGTTCTGAGTCAAGTAAGACTGAGTTGCTAAGTGTTGTTTAGTGCCTCCTGTCACCCCCAGGAGTAAAATACAAGAAGCCAGAGTAAAATCAGGAAAATCAACCATGACGGTTTGGCAGGAGTCACACCGAAGGGAGTGAAATTGCTAGGAGATGTTGAAGTGTAGCTGCTCTGACCAGGAAAGCTACTGAGCAGCTCCCCTACTGTCTGGCCAGCTGCCGGTGGCTTTACAGGAGGGGGACAGCAAAGCTCGCTTGTGAATTTGAAGAGCAGTGAAAGCTGCA